>JBBPBX010051148.1:0-10112 GCA_038048925.1 Garcialebias charrua | reverse complement strand
AAGCACATAATGATGCCATCTTTCCACGGGGTGGGTGGGGGGTGGGGGTGGAGGGGCAAGGGTGATGCATGTCCAGAGACAACAAACATTTGCATAAAATATGAAGATAAAAGTGTTTTGCTTACATTGAGTCCACACCCACATTTCAGACTTTCATATCAATATCTGGATAATTACCGAAGTAAACTCTTTCAGACTGCCCCATTTGAAATATTTAAGGATAATCTCAAAGTTCATGCTCAGGTAAAAAATCCAACAAAGTTAAGTCAGGTCCTCTGGACAGAGTTACGGTTAATGTTTTTATTTTTTGTTGTTATTATTATCATTTCATACTTTGCAATGAGTTCCTTTAAAACTACAACAAGATTTTCAACCTATTTTGACTTTAATTTGAACAAATATTAAAGTAAAATAATTTAACATAATTAACATTAATTACAGTGTAGTGTATTTTGTAATGAAATAGTGTTTTCATAGTAGGATAATTCAGTCCTACATGATTTATTCATGCAAAACAAACACAAAGCTGGCCATTTTCCTAAGATAACATCTATGTCAGTTGATCATGCAAATTTTTCTCATCACAGCATGTTGTAAAACAACACAAGACAGACCGCATGCTCATTATGTTTCAACAGTCGGAACTTTTTATAGGCCTCTGGCTTATAATCCACTCATAATGTGGAGTGGGATTTAAAGGAATCTACTTGTGTCTGAGTCAATTGGTGGAGCGATAATTACTGAAGAAATTAATGAATGCACTGCTGCTAATGCTAGGCTTTGGAAAGGAAAATAAAACATTTGGATTAATTTGCAGAATGAACATGTATTATTTCTTAGTTTTACACACACACACACACACACACACACAGTAATAATGGCATTTCAAAGCTAAGAGGAATGTTTAGCAGTATAGTCACTTTAAATACAATAATTTGGGCTTGAACTAATCTTGAACATTTTATGATTTCTTTAATGTCTGAGACTGGTGGGACTTTTTACTGTTAAAGGGGACCACAGATGCAAAATTCACTTTTTAATGTTTTTTTTACTCAACTTTGGGTATGTACTTCATAAAAAAACAGTCCTAGAGCCAAAAAAATGCACCCAGTGGTATATTTACTCTAAGTATATTTATTTTACTGTGATAAGATACGTTTCGTTTTCAAATCCTGGCGCTTGTGACGTCACAAGCGCCAGGACAACCCACTCCGACCCTGAATCCAGCCCCTCACCCAGCAACCCCTGGTGCGGCTCAACCCACCTCAGTATAAAAGACGTGACAGTAGTTTTTCCTGATTTCATCTCATCTTTTGTTTAAAGGAGAAATGAAAAGTGTTTTTAAGCTAATAGTAGTCTAATGAAAAGCATAAAATAAGCTTGTTGAGAAATTTTCACAAGTCAAAAATGTCATCCTAACTCAAATTTAGACTTTGCAAAGTGAAAAAATTCTCATCTGGTGTTTTTGACCCCCCTCCTCCTGCCTGCTCTCCGTCCCCTGAATATGACGTAGGCAGTCGCAACGAGTCGTCCCTCATACAGTAATATTAGTGTGTGTATCTAGTTGTGGACAAAAAGGTTTCAGTGTGTAGCAATTAGGGATGCAGCAAAAAAAATCTATTTTTTAAAGAATCAAGATTCTTAGTCCTGGCGATTCAGAATCTATTCTAAAAGCCCCAAAATCGATTTTAAAACTTTTTTTAAATTTTATATTGTATTTTTACCGCTCCTGTGCATTCGGCCGCTGTAGAATTTTGGCCGTGTAGGGCCACCGTAGTTAGTTAGCCAGGCAGCTCCCAATGGAGCCTGCTAGCAAGGAGGGAGACAGCATGTTTCAACTTGCTCCTTCATCTTTAAAAATCATTTTAGATCCTACTATGTTCTGGGGAAGACAGAGCTTAACAAGACATTGGTAACTGTTTCAGGACATTTTCAACACCCCCACTTCCACGTTAGCATACGGCGCTAGCATGCTAACGTTAGCATGCGGCGGCTAACGCACGGCTATTCGTATTTCCAGGATAGAAATGCCCATTAATGCACTAAATCACCAAACTGTTTTTGACAAACTAAAGTGATATCCTTCAGATTCAAAAAAGTCTTCTGCTTCCATTTTAAATGACAGACAAGAGGACAGTAATGATGGGTTTATAGCTTCAGTGTTATTGTAAGATAGCAAAGGAGGTCTTAATTGTGTCATAAAAGTGCGTCCAGAAAATTACTACAGAAATCACTGTACTTCGGCATGTAGCAGGAAAAATGTAAAAAACTATTTCTTTAAGCTATACTGACTTGAAAAAAGCATACTAAGTATGTTTATGTGTGTTGTTTACTATATGAAATTCTTGTTATATCGATTTTTTCAGATTTGATTACATTTCTCCTTTAAATGTTCTTAATTTCATGTGTACAGCACTTTGTTGCAGCTGTGGTTGTTTTAAATGGCTTTATAAATAAAGTATAATTGTTATTTTTACGTTTTAGTTCAATTTTTAGCGTATTAGCGATTGCTCCCAACGAGCAGCCGGCACACGGAAAACGAGCAGACAGCCGGCGAAGAGACCATCTGCGTGCGGGAGCTGCTGACTTTTGAGGAGCGTGGGGTCCGGTCAGAGGTTGCCTCACACGGATAAATTAACTGGAGACACTCAGTGAACTTTGTGTATGTCTGGACTGAAGCAGAGATCGCTCCCAAAAGCGCCTCATGCAACGAGCGGACCTAAAAGGGCGGAGGAGGAACAAGCTATTTTTAGCCTCGGATTCGGGCTAAAAGGAGCAGCTCATGGCGGCACGCGCAGACAGCTTTCGGTAAGTTATCTTAAGCTAGCACTAACAGTAAGTCAAATGAGTAATAAAAAAAGAGCTAATTTTAAAACAACAGATTAGAGATACTGGCTGTTACAGAGGGCGGAGTAAATGTAAACAGATCTTTGAAGGGCGTGCCACGAGAGCTCATTATCATAAACCAGTCGTTCAAAACGGAAGTTAAAAATGGCAGAATTAAAATGGGTATAATTGATTATCTAAGAATTATTTTGCGTATTAAATTGAATGAACATTGTCTGGATAGCCCACAGACATACCATAAAAATTTTAAAAACCTATCTGTGGTCCCCTTTAATGTTCTCAGTCAAAGATAAACCAACCAGTTTTATCTCATATACATTAGTTTTTTTGTGCTCTCCAAAAGCAAAACATGAATATTTGCAACAGAAATATTACTTTTTTTCATTAGCAATGTGTCATCCAACTACTTTGTACTTAAAATACAGTTGTCCTGAGGCACGGAGCAGAATGTTGAAATGAGCAACTTGTCAACGCTGACACGTGTCAGAAAGACGAGATGTTTCAGGGTCGTCTCTCTCAGTGGAAGAACTGGCAGATGTTTTTGTGTCTCACTGCCTAAAGACTGTCAATGCAGATGCAGTTTGACAGCTTTAAACAAAACAATGTTTTTGCTCAATTACTTTCTTGTGCCATCACTGCAGGATAACTTTCAGATCTCATCTTTAATGCACATGTTGCATTTAACAGTTTCTGACTTTTTAATCCTTTATTTTACCAGCTTTTGCATAAAATGTAATACTAGAACAAAAACTGGAGACAACTTAATGGAGAATTTTAACAGTTTCAAAAAAGTATTTGATTGCACAGTATAGGGGGTCATTTTATGTCACATTTCCACCTTTCACATGTTTTTTAATACCTTTAACTTACATCTAACAGGATGAATGTTTAGGGTATGTCAGAAAATTTCTTTAAAAAATACCAAAATTATAAAACTGATGTAAAAACATGTGGGCTATATTACTGATACAGTGAGCTAAGCTTTTTTTTTTTTTTTTTTTTTGCACCAGTTGCATTTCTTTATGTTTGCCAATTGGCCAACTATATAATTTAATAGTCTTTTTTTTTTACCAATATGTCACTGTTTTGTGATTTGCTTCAACTGAACAACCACAAAGCAAACACTATATAAAATGCATCATTTATCATCCTTTTTTTTTTTCAACAGTACAGAAATCCTCTTCATGGAAGCAAAATTATAGTTCTAAACTAGACTTGAGCTAAATGGTTAAGCAGCTATAATTTGCTTGTTTCATCACACACTGTTGATCACCCCCTGCTGAAAGACGAAGGAGGATGATTATGTTTTTTTGCCTGAGCCTGAGTGTGTTCTAGTCACCAAAATATCTCATAAACCTTGAGTGTGGTTTATGAGATATTTTGGTGACAAGAACACACTCAGGCTCAGGCTTTAATGAATCTTGCAGTAGATAATCAGTGGATGTGCAACTACGAACATAAACCTTTCAGAGTAAACACAAATTAAGATGAGTGCCACAGCCTACTTTCTTAAAAACACACCGTTGTCCACAATTTTATAGATATTGACATCAAATTTGGAGCGGTAGTAGTGGAGATTGATTCCTAACAATAATCTGAGATCTAACAACTTTAGCAAGATTTTTTTTATTCCACTAATTATTTAGAGTTAACATTGTTCACCTGTTAGCCAAATACATGAACTACTGAATAGATTAATTTAACTGTTGGCAACCCAATAGATGGTGATTCCAGCCAACTGAGCTTAGAAAAGAGAAAAATTGCTACAATGCAGACAAGAAAGTTCATTCTCAATAGTCCAGGTATCAAATCCGCTCATTCTCAATCAGTTCATCTGGACAGTTTCTTTTTTGTAGAAACGTTTCACCCTCACTCCAGAGGGCTTCGTCAGTCAGAGTAGTCCAAAGCACACTGAAGTTAACCCACCAAGTAAACAACTTAAGTGGACCAACCAGTTTGCTGTAGCCAAGATGGTTTCTGGGGGCTTGTCCCTCGTTGACTCCTCCCAGGCAGGCAGACATGTCCAAAGTGGTTCAAGACAAGAAAGTTCATTCTCAATAGTCCAGGTATCAAATCCGCTCATTCTCAATCAGTTCATCTGGACAGTTTCTTTTTTGTAGAAACGTTTCACCCTCACTCCAGAGGGCTTCGTCAGTCAGAGTAGTCCAAAGCACACTGAAGTTAACCCACCAAGTAAACAACTTAAGTGGACCAACCAGTTTGCTGTAGCCAAGATGGTTTCTGGGGGCTTGTCCCTCGTTGACTCCTCCCAGGCAGGCAGACATGTCCAAAGTGGTTCAAGACAAGAAAGTTCATTCTCAATAGTCCAGGTATCAAATCCGCTCATTCTCAATCAGTTCATCTGGACAGTTTCTTTTTTGTAGAAACGTTTCACCCTCACTCCAGAGGGCTTCGTCAGTCAGAGTAGTCCAAAGCACACTGAAGTTAACCCACCAAGTAAACAACTTAAGTGGACCAACCAGTTTGCTGTAGCCAAGATGGTTTCTGGGGGCTTGTCCCTCGTTGACTCCTCCCAGGCAGGCAGACATGTCCAAAGTGGTTCAAGACAAGAAAGTTCATTCTCAATAGTCCAGGTATCAAATCCGCTCATTCTCAATCAGTTCATCTGGACAGTTTCTTTTTTGTAGAAACGTTTCACCCTCACTCCAGAGGGCTTCGTCAGTCAGAGTAGTCCAAAGCACACTGAAGTTAACCCACCAAGTAAACAACTTAAGTGGACCAACCAGTTTGCTGTAGCCAAGATGGTTTCTGGGGGCTTGTCCCTCGTTGACTCCTCCCAGGCAGGCAGACATGTCCAAAGTGGTTCAAGACAAGAAAGTTCATTCTCAATAGTCCAGGTATCAAATCCGCTCATTCTCAATCAGTTCATCTGGACAGTTTCTTTTTTGTAGAAACGTTTCACCCTCACTCCAGAGGGCTTCGTCAGTCAGAGTAGTCCAAAGCACACTGAAGTTAACCCACCAAGTAAACAACTTAAGTTGGTCCACTTAAGTTGTTTACTTGGTGGGTTAACTTCAGTGTGCTTTGGACTACTCTGACTGACGAAGCCCTCTGGAGTGAGGGTGAAACGTTTCTACAAAAAAGAAACTGTCCAGATGAACTGATTGAGAATGAGCGGATTTGATACCTGGACTATTGAGAATGAACTTTCTTGTCTTGAACCACTTTGGACATGTCTGCCTGCCTGGGAGGAGTCAACGAGGGACAAGCCCCCAGAAACCATCTTGGCTACAGCAAACTGGTTGGTCCACTTAAGTTGTTTACTTGGTGGGTTAACTTCAGTGTGCTTTGGACTACTCTGACTGACGAAGCCCTCTGGAGTGAGGGTGAAACGTTTCTACAAAAAAGAAACTGTCCAGATGAACTGATTGAGAATGAGCGGATTTGATACCTGGACTATTGAGAATGAACTTTCTTGTCTTGAACCACTTTGGACATGTCTGCCTGCCTGGGAGGAGTCAACGAGGGACAAGCCCCCAGAAACCATCTTGGCTACAGCAAACTGGTTGGTCCACTTAAGTTGTTTACTTGGTGGGTTAACTTCAGTGTGCTTTGGACTACTCTGACTGACGAAGCCCTCTGGAGTGAGGGTGAAACGTTTCTACAAAAAAGAAACTGTCCAGATGAACTGATTGAGAATGAGCGGATACAATGCAGACAGTTTTGGAGATATGAAGCTAACTTTTGGTGTGATAGTAGTTGAGCATTGCCCCTGAATCTGAGCAAAATAGATTAAGAAACATTTTAGTTTAATTTTTTAAAATAACTGTTATGGTTAATCCAGTTTGTCTGTTAGCACCTCACAAAACCCCAGATATATTTTAGTCAAACCCTCAAAGTAATCATTAGGTTAGGGTTATTGTTTATTTGTTTAGTGCAGATTCACACTGGGTCAACAATGCAACGAAATGTTCAGGATGAGAAGAATCGATTTGACTCGTTAAAAAACAATAAATACTAAAGCATGCAATAAAAGTACAAAATAAAATACCTAAAGTGAAAAAGAAATATAATATTCACAAGATCAAAGAAATATAGTAAACAGCATGTAGAATGTAATGATGCAAGTAGGATTAATTAGTATTAATAAGCAATTAACAGGTAGGAATATTAGCTTAAATTATATATATTGCACATAGCTAACATATACTTTCCAGGTTGTGTAACATGTTCTTGAACAGGTAGGGAGTAACAAATAGATTAATTATGGTGTAAGGTAGATACATGACACAGCCACATGCAGCAGCGATTAACATATTAGGTGTCACAGATGTGGCTCGGTGCAATGCTATTGTCAATATTTCAGTAATATTATCAAGAGTTCAGTAATCTGACAGCTTGTGGGTAACAACTGTCTTTGAGTGTTTTCTTGCACGATGGTAGATCCTGTATCGTCTGCATGAGGGTAGTGGATGGAAGAATCCTTGTGCTGGGTGGGTGAGGTCCTTATGCTGCGTGCTTTATGCAGACATCGGTTGTGGTAGATGTCCTGAATGGTGTGGAGACTGCTACCAGTGATGTCCACTGCTGTTTGCACCACCCTCTGTAGTGCTTTCTGACTGGTGCAGTTCCCATACCACACGTGATCTGTGATGCAGACTGATTTTACTTCTAGGTTGAGTCAGGTCCTCTGGCTGGTCGGGTTCTCCTTTGTTGAAATGTTTAATCTTTTATCCAAAAGACTTTAGACTTTAGAGAAGGTGGGCCTGTGATCAGAAGGTTGCTTGTTCAACTCCCAGTACCGACAATATTAAAATGTGGGTGGGATAGGTGAAGCACCCACACCTGCCTCCACCCTCATTTGCCCCACTCTGGGCCCCTGAGCAAGGCCCTTAACCACCACCATCTGCTCCCCCGAGCGCCCTAGATAGCAGCTGTCTGCTCCACAAAGAGGGCCGTGGTAGGTCGTGGTTGCGTCAGGAAGGGCATCCAGCGTAAAAATAATTGCCAAGTCTTCGTGCGACTTAGTTCGATGTGGCGACCCCTGAAGAAGGGAGCAGCCGGGGAAAAAAAGAGAAAAAAGTGTTATCTTCTGATACTGATCTAAAATTCAGCAGCAACTAAATTAAAGTCTGTTTTTACTTTTACTGTTGAAGGAAAAAGCAAAAACAAAATGAAGAAGACAAAGGTTTTTGCGTGTTTTCATCTCTTTATCAACTGTGTGAAAGACAATATTTAATAATTTATGAGTGAGAAATGTGGGTAAAGCAGATGTTACTCAAGACGTTTCTGTCTGTTGTAACTTTATGTCTGGGGACAGATGGCAGCCTGGGTGTGCACTGACAGACGTAGGGCAGTCCTCACTGCCCTTGTCTCCCCACAATGTAATTCAGTCTGCGTCACATCAAGGGCGGTCACTATCTCAATCAGCTGCTCTGTAATGCAGAAAACACTAGAGTTTATTGTTGGAACAGAAGGACGAAGCTAAACTGTGACCTGATCTGCTGGTCACGAAGAGTGTCTTCACAGCAACTAAAACTTTCTTCATGATTCTGAAAACGGCATTGTATTTCATTTCTAAGGTTTGATTTAAGCTGTTTCATAACCTGTGACAGAGATTCTCTGGTGCCAACAAGGAAATCAAGCTTTCACGAACACTGGCCACCCAAAAGGCCAATAAACACAAGGAAGAAATAATTCCCAAACAAGTTTCCAGCCACATTTTATGACTTATATAAACCATGACCCACTAGAGGAGTGACACAATGTGTTCACTCACAATTCTGTAGTTTACCCTTTCATGATTCTTTGTATGATTTCGAGAACAATAAAGAAATCTGGTAAGGGGAACAGTTTGTTTGAAACATTCAAACAGTCATTTAGTTTGTTCATTTATTCATAAAAACCTAAACAGTTTCTTTGAGAATGAGTCCAAGCAACATGTTTTTAAGAGCTTCACATTTTTTATTTAAGATATTCTTAATTTTACTCTAGACTTCCCAGCAAGAGTGTAAAAACTGTACAAAAAATACAAAACGAAGGTCTAGCATTCCTCAAAGGAGTGGATTTAACACACCTCCTTTCATAGTTTTAAACTAGTTTCATCTTATAGTGGGAAGATACAAAATTACAGACATCTTTTTTTATTAAGATTTTTATTTATTAAGATCTGTCCTTAGGTTTATGAGATGTTTTGTTAACAAACAAACAGGGTTGTCGTCAAAGTTTTAAAGCACAAATACTTTTTTCGGGCCAGGGTGGGATAGAGGAGAGTCGACTTGGGACCAGAAAGTTACGGTCCGACCCCCAGCCCTTCTCAAATGTTGCGGTGTCGCTGAGCAAGACACATAATCCCTAATTGCTCCCCAGGCACTTACGGTACATAGCTGTCCACTACTCCACCTGGGTGTATGTCAGGTGTGGTGAGTTAAATGCAGAGAACTAATTTCGCCATTGTGTGGGAACATACAGTACAATGATGACAGTCTCAGACTTCCCTTCCCTTCACATTGTCTAGGGCTTTGATTGTGAGTTGGTGATAACACTCAGCTATTACCAAACCTAACTTGAGCTCAACATCCAAAAAACTGGCTGAGTCTTAGGCCCTGTACACACGTAGCCTGGTGTTTGAAAAACGAATATCTGCGCAAAAAAAAAAATCTCTGTACATACATGTTCGGATATTTAAAATGTTCGTCTACATGTCCCCGTCTATTTTCACCACATGAGCGTTGTAATGAATATGCTGAACCCATAGGTGGCAGTGTAGTGCCGTCACAACCCTTCAAAGCAAACCTCAACTTCCTGTTATTTATTTATTTTCGTTCGTTTGTGTGGACAGACCGCGAGGTTAAACTACTATTAAATATTGTGTTGGAGTACAGAGTTAATAAAACACAGGAAAATGCCGACTGGGAATCATGTCAGACTGGGAATCATGTCAGACTGGGAATCATGTCAGAGCAGGTATGTTGACATTTTTAGTGCTTTTTTTTTGCCGATCATTATGTGAAGTCAGCGCGCAGCAGCTGGAGCAGAAACCTCCGGTTCTGAAAGTCCACACGCAAACTCGAAAGCGTAGAATTCTCAAATCTCCACTTTGGTCTGACTGAGTTTTTTAATTATTTGTTTATAGTTGCATCAACCGGAGTTCACGTGTGGATGAAAGGCCAAACCGCATGATAAACTGTTCGGTTTTACTGATATCCGGCTACGTGTGTACAGGGCCTTAGACATTTTTGTACTTGCTAACATTGCTTACCTGTGGTACCAATCTATCCGGAACCATCTATACATACATATAT
>JBBPBX010051147.1:10991-24688 GCA_038048925.1 Garcialebias charrua | reverse complement strand
CTATGACTGTGCCATCGACCTTCTCCCTGGAGCTCCTCTGCCATCTAGCCGTTTGTATCACCTCTCGGGCCCTGAACGGGGTTCCATGAAATCCTACATCGAGGAGTCTTTGGATTCAGGTATCATCCGCCCTTCTACTTCTCCACTAGGGGCAGGGTTTTTCTTTGTTGCTAAGAAAGACAAGACACTACGCCCTTGTATTGACTATCGGGGTTTGAACAGTATTACTGTAAAGAACAAGTATCCTTTACCACTACTTGACTCAGTCCATGAGCAGTTGCAACCAGCCACCATCTTTTCCAAATTGGACCTACGTAATGCCTATCACCTCGTCCGTATCCGAGAGGGTGACGAGTGGAAAACAGCTTTTAAGACACCCCTGGGACACTTTGAGTATCTCGTCATGCCTTTTGGTCTCACCAATGCTCCTGCAGTGTTTCAAGCACTAGTCAACGATGTTTTGAGAGACTTTATTGGTGATTTTGTGTTTGTTTACTTGGATGATATTCTCATCTATTCCAGGAATGAGGATGAACACATCACTCATGTCCGGACGGTGCTCCAAAGACTGTATGAGAACCAACTTTTTGTAAAAGGTGAAAAATGTGCTTTTCACATTCCTTCTGTTGCTTTTTTGGGTTTTATCTTTGGAAAAGGACACTACAGGGCAGACCCTGAGAAGACTAAGGCAGTGGTGGAGTGGCCGATCCCCGAGACCAGGAAGCAACTGCAACGGTTCTTGGGATTTGCAAACTTCTACAGACGCTTTATCAAGGATTACAGCCGCATCGCAGCACCTCTATCACAACTCACATCCACCAACAGAAACTTCAGATGGACCCCGGAAGCCAACTCTGCTTTTGGTAAGCTAAAACGGCTTTTTTCATCCACACCCATCCTCTGTCATCCAGATATCACTCGTCAGTTTATCCTGGAGGTGGATGCTTCTGACACTGGGGTAGGAGCCGTTTTGTCGCAGAGGTCAACTTTGGACAACAAAGTGCACCCATGTGCATTTTTCTCTCGCCGTCTGTCTCCAGCTGAACGGAATTATGACGTGGGCAACAGAGAACTACTCGCTGTGAAACTGGCACTAGAGGAGTGGCGTCACTGGCTTGAGGGCACTGAGTTGCCTTTTCTTATTTGGACTGATCATAAGAACCTCACTTATCTCAGAGATGCCAAACGTCTAAATCCCAGGCAGGCACGCTGGTCACTGTTTTTCAACAGGTTCAATTACACACTGACTTTCAGACCTGGGTCTAAGAACGTTAAGCCCGATGCTTTGTCTCGCCAGTTTTCTCCTCCAGATGCTCCTGAGGTTGAGGAGAACATCCTACCCCCGACTTGCATTGTTGGGGCACTCACCTGGCCCATTGCCCAGGAGGTTCGTGAGGCCCATCGTATGGAACCAGACCCTGGCACAGGACCTCCTGGTACACTCTTCGTTCCCACCGCCATGAGGTCCAAGGTACTCGAATGGGTGCATACGAACAAGCTCTCTTGTCACCCAGGTATTACACGTATGTTGTCGTTAACCAAGACCCACTTCTGGTGGCCCACTTTGTCCCAAGACGTCAAAGACTTTGTTGCAGCTTGTCCCACATGTGCTAGGAACAAGACCGGTACCCAACCCCCTGCAGGTCTTCTCCAACCGTTACCCACGCCTAGCCGCCCATGGTCCCACATCGCTGTTGACTTTGTCACCGGCCTGCCTCCGTCTGAGGGTAACACCACCATTCTCACCGTCATTGACAGGTTTTCCAAAGCAGCCCATTTTGTGCCTCTTCCTAAGTTACCTTCTGCTATGGAGACTGCTCAGCTTCTTGTACAACATGTTTTTCGCATTCATGGTGTCCCTTCCGACGTGGTGTCAGATAGGGGTCCCCAGTTCGTCTCTCAGGTGTGGCGCAGTTTTTGTGGTGCCTTGGGGGCATCGACAAGTCTCACCTCTGGCTATCACCCGCAGTCCAACGGTCAGGCTGAACGGTGCAACCAAGAGCTTGAGGCCACCCTTCGATGCCTCGTTGAGGGCAATCCATCTGCTTGGAGTCGACATCTGGTCTGGGTGGAGTATGCCCACAACGCCCATACTTCTACGGCCACAGGTATGACACCTTTTGAAGCTTCGCTGGGATATTTGCCCCCTTTGTTCCCCAGTCAGGAGTCGGACATCTTGGTGCCGTCAGTGCAGCACCATTTCCGACGCTGTCGGCGTGTCTGGCGCCAGGCTAAGGCAGCACTTCTCCGCACGGCCGCCCAAAACAAGAGGTTTGCGGACCGCCACCGATCTTCTGCGCCCTCCTATCAGGTGGGTCAGAGGGTTTGGCTTTCCACTAGGAACATCACCCTGAAGGACACCCCGAGGAAGTTGGCGCCTCGATTCATCGGCCCTTTTCCTATACTCCGGGTCATCAACCCCTCTGCGGTGCGTCTTCAGCTTCCCGCTTCCATGAGGATTCATCCGACGTTTCACGTGTCCCAGGTAAAGCCCGTTTCTGAGAGTCCTTTGTGCCCACCTGCCAGCCTCCCTCCTCCTGCTCGTCTCATCGACAACCATCCGGCCTTCACCGTACGTGCCATTCTGGATGTGCGCCGTCGTGGGAGGGGTTTTCAGTATCTTGTGGACTGGGAGGGATACGGCCCTGAGGAGCGGTCGTGGATTCCTCGCTCTTTCATCCTGGACCCCAGTCTGATCACCGCCTTCTTCAGGGCTCACCCGGAGAAGCGCGTCGGGGCTCCTGGAGGCGCTCCTTGAGGGGGAGGTACTGTAAGAGTGGCACCTGCTGCAGCTCCAAGATGGCCGCTAATCATCTACAGCTGACGGTCATCTACCTGACGAGCTCCACCTCTACTTAAGGCTGCAGTCGAGTTCTACTCTTCGCTGAAGCATTTTATGCCACACGGTATTTATGCTTCTAGCCAGTTTGTGAATACTTTTGAGAGAAACTTACCCTGTGCTTGTTTTGTTCTCAGCCCTCGGATTCTCCTGGTTCCAGCTCTCTGCTCGTTCGTGCTTTGCCCTCCAGCCACTTGCCTGCCTCACTCGCCCTCTGGGACTCCATCTCAAGGACTTTAGGACACTCTGGAACATCCTCCTCTTTTCATCCGTAAGGAAACAATAAACAAACAAAAGCAATTACCCTGGAAGAACTTTCTGATCAAACCCATCTGACTGTCCTCTTTTCATCTTCCAGGAAATCCAGAGGATCCTTGTACATTTGTAAATAGATTTCCCCACTGTAAATAAATAACACTGTTACTTTTGCACCTTTTTGTCTTGTGTCGTTCTGGGTCTCGTTACCAACTGGGTTACCTTTTGAGATCATAACACATCCTCTGCTTTAATGAAAAAAAGACTGAGGTACTTGTTTTTGGACCTAGTGGAGCTTGTTTGCGCCCTCCAGTTGACTTAGACCCCTGACAATGTATGTGAAATCTACCATTACAAACCTTGGTTTTAAGATGGACAGTGATTTTAAGCTTGAGAGTCAAATAAGGGCCACAGTAAAATCTGGTTTTTATCATTTAAGAAAATTGGCGAAGGTAAAATCTATTCTTTCACAGAAACAGCTAGAAACAATAATCTATGCCTTCATTTCAACCCGGCTGTTTTACTGTAATTCTCTCTATCTTGGAGTCAGCCAGTCCTCACTTGCACGTCTGCAGCTGGTGCAAAATGCTGCTGCACGTCTTTTAACTGGAACACGCAAAAGAGAGCACATCACACCTGTCCTGGCTTCTCTCCACTGGCTGCCCGTGTATTTTAGAGTTCATTTTAAAATTCTCTTGTTTGTTTTTAAGGTTTTAAACAACCTTGCCCCCCCTTATTTGGCAGAGCTTCTACACCATTACACTCCATCCCGGTCACTCAGGTCTGCTGACCAGCTGCTCCTGGTCATTCCACGGAGTAAGAGGAAGCTTCGAGGAGACAGGGCCTTCTCTGTTGGTGGCCCTGAGTTATGGAACGCTCTGCCTTCAGGGGCGTAACTTTAGGTCTAACATTGGGGGGGTTGTGATTAACAATAAACACGAAAAAATTGTACACTATACGCTTAATACCTTCGGTGTTTAATATCTCTCTCTTTTGTTTTCTATTGTTTATTGTTTGTTTGTTTATTGTTTAAGGAAATTCTACCATTGCTGTTCATTGTTCTTTAGTTTTAGCAGGTCGCTTTCGTAAATGAGCCCATGAGGTTCAAAAGATTTACCTGACTAAATAAAGGTTGAATGAATGAATGAATGAATGAATACGCGTCATCTCCACGCGACGCGTCAGCTTTGTCCTGATCAAGATGGCGGCGACAGGACCCAGCTAGTACGAAGAACTTCACAAAGAAACACGGTAAAAACAATTATTTCTTTGCGAGAAAAAATATATTACTAAGCTGAATTTATAGAATACGTGTTCTTGAGTTTAACGAAATGTTCAAATCAGCTGGATTTAAAAAAAAAAGTTCGCTGATTTTTATGCAGGCGCCAGGCGGGTCAAACCGGACGCTTTCTTTCTTTAAATTTAGCTAAATAAACGCTTAAAAATATACAGTATTTCTTCGCTGACTTATGGGTGATAGTAGACGTACTCCTGAGTTTAACGAATGTTCAAATCAGCTGGATTAAAAAAAAAAAGTTCGCTGATTTTTATGCAGGCGCCAGGCGGGTCAAACCGGAGCTTTCTTTCTTTAAATTTAGTTAAATAAACGCTTAAAAAATATATTTCTTACCTCACTACAGCAGACGGGCTCCTGATCTGAACCAAATGTGAAATCAGCTGGATTTAAAAATCCGCGGTGTGGTTTATGAGTGGTATCTTGCAAACAAAAACAGCTACCGGTACATCCATAGCAGGGAGCGTGCAGCCAGAGTAATCAGTCCGACAAAAGGAGGCCTTTTTCGGATACATGCATGTAGAAACTTCTGGGCAACTTCATGAGCAGCTCCGTGACTCACGTGACTTCCTGTAGCCGGTGAGATGGGTGATACCAAATTATTTGCAGGGGAGGGGGTCAGTCCTCAGGGAGTTTGTTAAAAACATGCAGCAATTTTACTAAAAAATTTGAATGAATAAAGAAAATCAATTATTGATGTAAGATATGTATAATGACGAAATGATGTCATTTTATTGGGGGGGTTGAAATGACCGGATCAAATTATTGTGGGGGTCAAAACCCCCACAACCCCCGTGTAAATTACGCCTATGTCTGCCTTTACCAAGTCAACAGGCCCCTCACTGTCCATTTTTAAAACCCATCTGAAAACTCATCTATACTCATTGGCCTTCAACCCAACTGCGACTTGATTTTACTTCATTTTTATTGATTTTACCTGTTTAACTTGTCATTTTATTGTATTTTAAATTTAATTTTTAGTTCACTGTGTGTTAGTTTGGTGGTTCTGTTTTTATGCCTTTTTTTAATCTTGTTTGTAGCTAGTGTCCAGTGCTTTGTTTCAGCTGTGGCTGTGTTAAAGCACTTTACAAATAAAGTTGATGATGATGCTGAGCCTTCTTGATGAGGGAGCTGATGCTCAGCTCCCACTTGAGGTCTCGGGTGATGGTCACACCCAGAAACTGATAGGAGTCCACAGTGATGACGGGGGTATCGTTGAGGGTGAGGGGGGACAGAGGGGCTGTGACTCTCCTGAAATCCACGATCATCTCCACCGTCTTCTGGACATTAAGCTCCAGGTTGTTGTCGTTACACCAGGTCACCAGCCGGTGAATCAGTTTATTATTGCCAAAAAGAATCCGTTAAATGCTATTCAATCTGAATAAGTAAATAATTAAGATATATAAAGTGTGTCAGTTTAATAGTGACCCCCTCATATATCTTTCTGTGAATGATTGGATTCACACAAGAGTTAGCATCACCTCCTTCCTGTAGGCAGACTCATCACCATCTGAGATGAGCGCGATGAGGGTGGTGTCGTCCGCAAACTTTATAAGTTGTACGGAGTCATGACTGGAGGTGCAGCAGTTGGTGTACAGGGAGAAGAGCAGAGGGGAAAGTACATAGCCCTGTGGTGATCCTGTGTTGAGAGTCCAAGTGTCCGAGACAGTTTTCCCCAGCCGCACGCACTGACTCCGATCTGTTAGGAAGTCTATGATCCACCTGCAGGTGGAGTCAGGTACATGGAGCAGAGAAACCTTGTCTCGTAGCAGAGCGGGAAGGATGGTATTGAATGCAGAGCTGAAGTCCACGAACAGGATCCTAGCGTAGGTCCCTGGGAAGTCCACTGTAATATGTAGTTGTCGCAGATTTATTAATCTTAAAAAGACAACATCTGCCTGTAATCTTTTAAACTGGTTAAAAATTCCTCATCTTTTTTGTTGAATACTGGTTCCATTGACATTCCAAGTCACAAGCCTTACTGTGCCTATAGTTGTACGTGATGAGCTAAAGTTGACCAGCGCATGTCACGATAAATACAAATAATGAAAAGTCCGTTATAAATTGAATTCATTATTATTATTATTATAAACATTTAAGGCTCTTCTCTCCTCCACTCTGCGTCCGGTCATTGTTCTGTTATGCACAGACAACTCAATCCTCCTCTGCTCCTGATTGTCTGATTATCCATCCGACTCTGTGCCTGTCCTGTTTTTGTACGTTTTTTGCTGTCATGCCAGCCTTTTTGTGTCATCGTTTGAAATAAATTATTTTTATTTTAAACTTCTGCCTCGCTCGCCTGCCTGCCTGCCAATGGGTCTAAAAACAGAGGATTGTGTCACCATTACATTTACCATAGGTAGAAGAATGTCTCAGCAATGAAGGAGTGTCTGGCAGAGACTTTTGTCCTCCTGCAGAGTAATCCTCCAAATCAGACTCAGATTTGTAGGGATGGGTATCAGCTGCAGCTGTGGGACAAAGTGAGTGTGGCTGGCAGAAACTAGAACTCCCACAGAATTGGACCACTCCAAAACCTCTAAGGCCACACAGAGCCAGACGCTGTTCCGACCTCAGATGTTTTCGGCCTGAATACACATGACAGCTCAGAGAAATAAGCACAATATTCTTTAAAAGATAATTAAACAAAACTATCATTAAAATCCCACCCCCACCCCCAGAAAACAACAAATAAGAAACATATTTATATTGTAATATTTCATACCTTCTGAGTTCCAGTTATTATTGTAATTTAATGCATAATTTACTTTCATTTTTCATCAGAAAACCTGGAAAATGGAAACATTTCTAATTGATTTTCATGTTGTCCCGATAAAAACCTCCATCATCTCCTTGTTTAGGAACACATGGGTTTGGTGACACTTTTTAAACAGAAATTAGTTTTTTTTTTTTTTTCTGACAAGCTTCCACAATTATCCATAATGTTGTTGTGAAATGTATCGGGTCATATCAACATGTGTGTGTAAGAAAACTGTGAACTGTGAATATTTTACTTACCGTTGCATTTGCCTCATTGTAAGAACATTTCCCCCTTTTCATTAAAAAACATATTTCATGTGTTTAACCCAGAAAAATTCCAACACATTGAATAATGTCTTTAAAATAGACACTTTTATTCTATAAGTTCCAAACTGGAAAGCAGATTTTTTTTGTTGGACCAGCTTTTGTTGCATCTAGTCATTTCTGAACCACCTTCACTTCCCCTCTGGATATTAACCCCCCACGTCCTCTTGGTCTCCCCCAGGTTACAAGACTGCGTAAGAGAGTGGAGGAGCTCAGTAAATTGTAAGTAACACCGTAAGGTTTGCTGCACTTTTCATGAAAGCATGATTTGCTCAACGACTAAAAAGAAAAACACATCTTTGAAAAATAAAACCTAAAAAGCCCAAGAATATTCTTCCACAAAGATTACTTAAAGAAATGCATATCGCCCATCTTTCATGCAGATTTCTAGATTGAGACAACCTTGAGGAATGATGACATTGTTCTTCTGGTCAAACCCAGAAAATAATGTGCACAGTCTCGTGTCATTTGTGAGATCTTGCGACGTGTTGCAGTCAGTGCATGTGTCGTGAGCGACGCGCAGCTGCTACTGTACGCTGATGATGCAATCTGAAGAAGACTTGTGAGGCTCACCTTGACAGAGTCGTGGAGTCTGCAAGGCTTCAGACGAGACAGGCTGTCTCTTCAAAACTGGCAGTGGAGAAATAGAAAAGACGGAGTTTTAATGATTTACTTAGCTTGATCACAGCTGATGCAAAGTGTAAGACCAAAATGTGAGAGACCTGCTGGCAAAAAATACATTTTCAGATATGTGCTCGACTTTTAGCAGCAGCTTATCCATGAAACTTAAAGTCAGGCTGCCCAAACAGAGTCCACTTTGACGCGTGGCACGAGACATGGACTCTCGGCTGATCTCATAAAGAACAAGTTGGTAACAAATGAACGCAGTCACACATGCAACCAACAACAAAAACACATTCTTCAACTTAACAAGTTGAATAATTAAGTATAAACTTAATTATGTGATCATTAACGCCGTCGACTTTTGACTCGTGCAGTCACCACATGTGAATCAGTACTTTTTCACATAAACTGGGCTTGACATGATGAAAGTATTCATCTGACTGTTGCCTCCCTGCAGGTTTTAAATGTCCTTCTCATGGCTTTAAATGCAGCCTGACCATGAGTCTCTGCAGCTGGGGGGAGTTTTTATACTGACCCCAAGTTTTCCACTGAATTGAGCCATTATGTGATACTTTCCAAACAAACACGTTTAAGGTTCTGACATGTTACTTTTGTATGTGTTTTTCAAATTGCAGCAGCAAAAAGGGAGCTGCAGCTCGCCGCAGGAAGTAGATGGGCTCAGTCCTTACTGCTCACAAACCAAACTGTGCTCATGGACAGACGCACGCTGAAACATCGTACACTGTGGCGCAGACTGCATCTTTGGAGAAACTTAATGCTGAGGTCCACCCGGCAGCCCTGACACATGCAACCAGGATCCTGTAGAACCCGCTGTCCGACTGGAAGAATAAAATCATGAAATCTAGTCGCCATCATGCTTCCTCGCACGCAACTGTTTGGTTCTCAGTATTTTTGTAAATAAAGTGTGACTCTTCAAACCATGTCAGTAGATCTGTTGTTCTTCACAAACCAATAAAGTTATGTATTTTCATTTGTGCAATTTTAAGGTCATTTATTCAACACTGCATTCTAACTGCAGAACTCAATTTAACATTCATTCATTCAACCTTTATTTAGTCAGGTAAATCTCATTGAGCCTCGAGGGCTCATTTACAAAAGCGACCTGAATATCCTGTTAATATACGTATATAAAACAAAATGTAACTTTCTGTTTATACACATGTATTTAAACAGGGATGTAAGGTACATGTATATTTATAGTGAATCAGTGTTGGGCACAAACCACTGATGTACATAAAGAGGATGTCATTTACAAATGACCCCAGCTAGCATATAGATAGATAGATAGATAGATAGATAGATAGATAGATAGATAGATAGATAGATAGATAGATAGATAGATAGATAGATAGATAGATAGATAGATAGATAGATAGATAGATAGATAGATAGATAGATAGATAGATAGATAGATAGATAGATAGATAGATAGATAGATAGATAGATAGATAGATAGATAGATAGATAGATAGATAGATAGATAGATAGATAGATAGATAGATAGATAGATAGATAGATAGATAGATAGATAGATAGATAGATAGATAGATAGATAGATAGATAGATAGAATACCTACGAAACGCGAAAGAGCTGTTGAGTGTGATTAAGCTGCTGAAGCACTGGACTAGACTCACCATACAGAATGGCATGCTATGCAAGGCAAAGAAAGATCCCCACATGAACAGAGAGATCCTCCAGTTCATAGTGCCTGACTCATTGAAGCAGAAAGTTCTCCATGGTCTTCATGATGCAGCGGGACACCAAGGCCAGCACCGTACCATGTCTCTTGTGAGGCAAAGGTTCTTCTGGAGCAGCATGGAACGTGATGTTATGAACTATGTTCGATCCTGTCAGCGTTGCATAGAAAAAACACCTGAGCCGCAAAGCCGTGCACCACTCAAGAACATAGTCACTTCTGAACCTATGGAGTTAGTTTGCATAGACTTTTGGACTGCTGAACAGGGCAACAAGTCTGTGGATGTGCTAGTTGTGACCGATCATTTCTCCAAGATGGCACATGCCTTCCCCTGCAAGAATCAGACTGCCAAGGAAGTTGCTCGTCGTCTCTGGAATGGCTTCTTTCTCATTTATGGGTTTCCTCGCCGTATTCATTCGGATCAAGGGGCCAACTTTGAAAGCAAGCTAATCAAAGAACTTCTAGATATGGCTGGAGTACAGAAATCCCATACGACTCCTTATCACCCGATGGGAAATGGTGTCGCAGAGCGATTCAACAGGACTCTAGGAGAAATGATCAGGTCTCTTCCCCCTCAGCCAAAAGCAAAGTGGCCACAAATGTTGCAGCTACTCACTTTCTGCTATAACTGCACGGAGCATGAGACAACAGGGTTTGCACCATTCTACCTTGTGTTTGGAAGGATCCCTCGTCTACCCGTTGACGTCATGTTTCAGCATGCCCTCACCAATGATGCTGTTGTCAATTACTCGGACTTTGTTTCTCACATGAAGAGAGGTCTACATGAGGCTGCTCAGATTGCACAGAAGAGCAGTGCAAAAGCCCAGGCTCGTCATGCCAGGTTGTACAACCGCAAGGTCAAGGGTTCACCTCTCGTTGTTGGGGACAGAGTACTAATCGCCAACAGAGGTGTGCCGGGTAAACGAAAGACTGCGGACAGATGGGAGTCTACCCCTTATGAGGTTGTGTCAGTCAAGCCAGATATCAATGTCTACAGAGTCAAGGATGTTCTAACAGGTAGAGAGAGAGTTGTCCACAGGAACCTGCTACTCTCTGTTAGCTTCTTGCCCTGCGAGGATGATGAGGACTGTAAATCTGTGCACTCTGTCAGTGATGCCGCTACACATGGTAGTGGTCTACGCCCTAATGTACCTGACATAATGGAAGACAGTGATGTTCGCACAGTCAACTGGCTAATGCAGACTGGCAATGATGGAATCCTTTCAGAAGATGGCGACTCATTTGACCGGAGATCCAGTGCCACCCAGTCTGACCATCTCACGATTGCCACATCCAATCCAACCAGTCATCTAATCCCTGTCCATGATGTTGCCCACTCAACGGTTGACGATGTGGAAGACTCTCGACATTACCCAGACATGTCCTCTCCTGACAATGTCCTCACAGACTTAGCCCTTCCTAGTATTGACAATCCTCTAGACATTGATGCCCCTGTAACAACTGCTCTGGAAGGTGGCTGTTCAGACACTTCCATTCCAGGTTCCAGACTTCAGGTTGTTTCCACACGACCCAAACGTCATGTTCTTAGGGACCGTGGGCCCATCAAGCCCCCCAGATGTCTTGTTTGTGAGAGGAATGACCATGCAGTCGATGAGGCTTCTTTATCTGCGGTGTCAGTTAGTTCCCTGATTCGGTTCTTTTCAAGTGCACTTTCGGTTTAAGTAACAGGGTTATGTGTATGCTATTCAAGAGAATGCTTGAGTAGTACTTTTGAGGCTACAGGAAATGTGTTTACAATTCAGGGGTGTAACAGGCACCTTTGAGTCTGTGTTTAGTTAGGCGTTTGATCGCCTCCTTTCTTTATATACTCCTTTTTGGGAGAGTTTTTGAACTGACAGATATACCCAGTTTTGTTCCTGGTATTGCAGTTTTTGTTTGTTTTTACCATTATACACCTATTTTATTTCTTTTGCTTTGTTTTGTTTGGTCTGAGGAATTACTCTTCATATTTAGCAGAATTTCAGGGGGTCTATGTAACAGGTATAAACACTTTGATTATTTTGTTGTGAAATTCTTGCTAAAATATGTATTATAGTTGTCCTACAGTGTGTGGTTTATAAGCACCCTCTACTGGTTGGCTATAAATATGACATAAAACCGGAAGTTCCCCACAGTTGGTCTAGCTCTCTGCTGTTGTAAGTCATACAGTTCGGTTATCTTACATAAGTATCATAAATAGGGATGCACCGATCCACATTTCTCACTTCCGATCCGATACCGATACTTATTAACTCAGTATCTACCGATACCGATACTTTTCCGATCCGATACTGTTTAGGTATGTGACTCTGTATAATAAAACTTTTGCACCCAATCTATTCATTTTAACATTGTGTAAGATAAACCCAATGAAGACACTTTTAAGCCTTACAATAGGGAACCCACTGACTTTAACAGCACACAGGACAGGAGGCAATTATACCACACACATGTCCTCCTTACTCATGGTGCAGCTGAAAAAACAAAAAAAGCACTAAGCATGATGGGAAAGACAACACAGCACTCCCCTTAACCAATAAGAGAGTGGATTATAGCTGGAAAACAGATTTAGCTGGAAAACTTTTCCAGCTAAATCTGGAAAACTAAAAACAACAGTAGCTCATGGCTCTCTGCTAAAGCTGGAAAACTTCTTTGAAGCTGGATCGGAAAAGTATCGGCAGGTTTGATCCGATATCCGATACTTAAATAATGCTGGTATCGGATACCGATACCGATACTGGATCGGATCTGCCCCATCCCTAATCATAAAGTATGTTAATGTAAATTTATTGTAATATACACAGTTTATTGTAATATACACAGTTATGTATCAACATTGTGTTGATACATAACCGTTGATACATAACCGTTGATACATAACCGTTGATACATGTTTGGTTTTATATGAGTTGCTCATAAGAGAATAAATTCATAAATGCTACTTTCTCTAGATGGCTACACCAGTGGAGGAGCTAACTACATGTTGTTTGTGCTGTGAACCACTCATTTTGCAGGTAATTTGTTATATAAAATGTTCAGAGTTAAGTCCGTTATGTTAACGGTCATATATTGTACAGCAACGGTTGGTCGTTGCCATGACGACACAACGTTAACTGCTATTTTTTGTGAACCACCAGAGGGTGCTGTAAGACAATTTAATATTTCATTTTGAGGGCTGCCTGTATTTAATTTTCCAATTTCTCATTTCATTTACAAGACACAACGTGAACTGTTGTTTTTTTTGTGAACCATCAGAGGGCGCTGTAGAATAATTTAACATTTCATTTTGACCGCTGTCTGTATTTAATTTTCTAATTTCTTATTTCATTTATAAGACACAACGTGAACTGTTATTTTTTTGTGAACCATCAAAGGGTGCTGTAGAATAATTTAATATTTCATTTTGACGGCTGCCTGTATTTAATTTTCTAATTTCTGATTTCATTTATAAGACACAACGTGAACTGTTATTTTTTTGTGAACCATCAGAGGGCGCTGTAGAATAATTTAATATTTCATTTTGACCGTTGTCTGTATTAATTTTTCTAATTTCTTATTTCATTTATAAAAACTAATAAAAAGGAAAAAAAAATATGTTAAGCTAAAATAGGGTTAAAACCAGATTACATTCAATCCATGTTAATTTTAAAACCACTATACGATCATATGTTAAAAAGAGTATTGTCTGAAATTGTTGTAAGAAAAGTTTCACACAGTTGGTCTAGCTCTCTGCTGTGATGGCCACACCAGTGGAGGAGCTAACTACATTTTGTTTGTGCTGTGAACCACTCATTTAGCAGTAAAGTTCCACTTCATCCAACCCACTGGTCTCTGAGAGTGTGATTATGACAGGATATATATACAACTGTTACATATATATATATAT
>JBBPBX010051145.1:0-17640 GCA_038048925.1 Garcialebias charrua | reverse complement strand
CAGGCAATTTTGTTTATGGTGTTACACAAATGTTGAGTTACAATCTAAACCTCTAGGTGTATGGGAATCCTCCAAGCGCTTTTTAGATTTTTTGCTGAATACAGCAGTTCATATTGAAGCTTCTGGTCTTTCTTGAGGCATATGCAGATTGATGTGTAACATCAGTTGATGTATTAGCAGAACCTCAACACTAAAAACAAAGTCTCACACCAGGCAAGGTATACTAATGCCTTTGGGTTTCATATTTATCACTGAGAACTCTCATAGCACAATGTGATACATTGGTAAACGTTTGCATTTTGCTGTTGAAATTGGGTTGTTGTAATGTACCTGAGGTCTTTGTTATTTGGGATGTAAGACTAATTCCTAATTCTGTGACCGATGACAAGTGTTGGATCCAGAAATGCAAACCTGAGACAAGGAACTTGAAGAATAACTCAGACTTTATTAATCAAATGAGCAAGCTGGCATTTCAGCAACATTTTCTAAATAACTTGGAGAATTTTGCAAGAAACAACAAGGAGAACACAGAGAGAAGAACCAGACTTTGACATGCAAGATGCTTCAGTGAGGGAGAAGCGGCATTTGACAGGTTTAATTGACTAAGACTGACAAGGGAAATTATGACAGCTGTGACAGGTAAAACAGGGATCAGGTGTCAATGGACATGGCAAGACTATGGAGCTGTCCGTCAACTTAGACGTAGAGCCGTTTATTGGTCAGCGGAACTTCGTCACTGGATGACAAGCCCGGCAAAACTGCAAACTACAAATTAAGTTAAATTAATTAAATCCTGAAATTAAATCAAATTAAATCCCAGCCGGAGACCTTTCTAGGTTGAGTTTGCATGTACTTTCGATGCACATTTTCTCCAGATACTGTATTCTGGTTTCCTTTCGCAGACCAAAAACATGCATGTTAAGCTAATTGGTAACTCTAAAATGCTGCTGTGTTAGTGAGAGTGATGGTTGTTCGGCCCTGTAATGGACTTGTAACGTGTCCAGAGGGTACTCCAGCTCTTGCACGGTGATTGTAGTGACCCCTGTAACTCAAAAAGGAAGAAGTACTGTAGGTAAAGATAATGGATGGCTGGCTGACTGGATTGATAGTTCTCAGAACATTAATTTCAGATATGTAATTTGTTCCCAACAACACTGGCATACATATTTTTTTACATGCCATCTCAAATGAAATAATTTCAGAAAAGCAAGAAATGTATGATCAGGACTTGCAAAGAAAACAGCAGCTGCACAAGAAAGAAGAACATACACCTGGAAGCCAGAAAACTTGTTTTTTATCTCATGCACCAGATGGGTGATTTTAAATTTGCTGAGCAGACACCATCCTTGGGATTCAGTTTGCTTCAAGAAACATATTAAGACAGTAATATATTTTGTTTGGTGCACATCAGATTAAAAAAAACAAAGTTTTACTTTCAATGCAAATCCTATCGCAGTTGGTAGAAGGGTGTACAGCTGCAGGGACATTATTTACATGTTGTAATTAGTAAAGAGCTGCAATTCTTTGTGGTCAGACTCATTACTTATCATGGGTATAAATGTCATATTTATTCCAGGCTCTTAATTATGTATGTTCTTTTTCCAAAGAGGAACAATTATACAAGGCTAACAACAGGCTCAAGCCTCAATGAAGTGTAAACCGCTGGAACACCAGTGGCACTCTCCAGAATGAAGCTACATACATCATCATAGACTGAAATAGTGCTAACGAAGAAAGAAGTCTCCAAAAGCAACACCTTCAAGCTCAAATAAAAAATGTCAGCTTCCCACATTGGACAAACCACAATTCTATTTATAAAAAGTTTTATGGTGAGACAAGATGAAAATTTAGCTTTTTGGCCACAATAGTGTTACGTTGTTCAAGGTTTGACGCAAGCTCTGAAACATATGTGCACGTTATTGCAGGTTTATTGTAAAGATAAGTGGAAATTACAACTCATATCTCGTATGTCTCCAGTTAGAACAGACCTCTCTCTCTGCTTTGTCCCACACTGCTCTTCAGAGGTTGGTTCACGGTAAAGCAAAACGTTGGTGTCATCATCTTCTCATAGGACAGCCTACTCTTACCCATGTTACCAGCCTCTCAGCCAATGATACTATCATCCTTGATTTAAACAAGAAGTGTCAGGTCTGTTGGGTTGTGCAGGCGTTTAACTAAAACTGTTCCCTACTGGAAATAAAACACAGAACTAAAGGTTCTGCATTGGTTTACTATACATCTACATTGCAGAACATAGGTGTACACAATTTTCAGAAACATAACAGATAATACTGACAGAAATATATTTCAATAGGGGGAGTGGTGGCACAGAAGTTAGATATGGTGGGCCTGTGATCGGAAGATCGCTGGTTCAAGCCCCGGTACAGACAACATCAAAATATGGGTGGAGAAGGTGAAACACCCACAACTGCCTCCACCCTCATTCGCCCCACTCTGGGGCCCTGAGCAAGGCCCTTAACACCCACCATTTGCTCCCTAACCAGGTATCTCTTGAAAATGAGTTATTATGGCTCAATGAGACTACCTGTATAAATAAAGGGTAAATGCAAATTTTCAAATATCTTTGGGGATATTATGTGAAGCTTTCAAACCAAAGTACTGTACCGATTATCAATCCTGATGGTGGCAGCATCATACTGTGGTACTGGTGCACTGCACAAAATTGATAGAAAAATGAAATAGGAGTACCTTCAAGTCTTTCAACTTTACCTTAAATCAGCAGCTAGATGGTTGAAATGTTTATACAACTGGTTGGTTCAATCACACATCAGAACAGGTTTCTGACTGAACAAATCATACAAATTGTCAAGAGGTTTTTGGTTAAGGTTTATGGATGTTTTTCAGCTACTATAGAAGAGAATGGTAAGTGCCCATGAACCATGTGTTTGAGTTACCAGATAGTTTTTTGCTCTCACAGAAAGGACTGAATGAGGAGCTGATTTGATCTTGCATGTGCAGCTGTGCGACCATGGTTATCAGTAACCGTGTTTCCATCTATTTTCATTTCAAATTTTTAGATAATTTTTGAAATCTCGCAAATATGTAAATACAAATTAATGCGAAGCAGAAGTGTTTCCATCAACTGGCTTGAATCGCATCTACCGGGCCACGCACAGCGTCATTACGTCAGACGTCAGCGTCATTACGTCAGACGTCAGCGTTACGCATGTCTACAGTAAACAGGAAGTAGCGGTTGAAAACAGAACCCGGCCACACATCTCGTCAAAATGGAGAGAATATTTCAGGTATGTGTTGCTATCGGGCAAGTTGTATTTATTCTGTCATGCCAACTAGTTTTAGCGATGTTACATGTTGTCCGGAGCGGAAACAGCTGATCAGTCACATGACGTGAATGTTCGCTACGGCAGAACTGAGTCGGCAAATCTGTTTCCATCTGTCGTTTTGCGCATCAGCTCTGTTTCGAAACCCCCAAAAACCACCTCAAGCGAGCGTATCAACTTTGGGGCGAATTAGGGGAAGTTAAATCGCATTTTGCCGTTTCCATTCAGCTTTTCTGATGCGATGCTTCAAAATGCACATCTAGAAACCTATGGAAACATGGCTAGTGTTTGCCTGACACCAAAGAGCTTATCAGCATATAAAAACAAGTATTGCACTCTTCCAGTGGCTGATTCTCAAGACTGGGCTCCATGCATGTAACTTCTTTACATATGTGTAACCTGTTGTAAAAGTCTGCCTTTGCAAGAAAAAATGGTTAAAAAAATCTCCTGCTGTCGACTGTGGCTTCTTCTGTTACGCTAAGCTATGTGCTAACACTGTAAATACACAGTAACATGTCGTGGGTGTATCTGCAGGCTATGGCCCTATTTACACAGACAAGGTGGGGAAAAACATTGTTTTTTTTTCACATGTTAATTAGAGGAAACAATCCATGTTGACATGGACAAATTCTGTGTTTACATTCATCTGGAGGAATCTCCCCCAGCCCTCCCGAATCTGCTGTAGTTACCATGCCGGGTCATTAGTTGGTGCTGTGAATTTTGGACATTCACCTAATGCGCATGCGTGCTGTCTCGGCATGTTTCTTTCCTCTGGGCTAAAAGCTAACAACAACAAGTTTAAGCTGGATTTTTGGCTGGATTTTGGATAAGAGTCGACAGATTTGATGCCAAGCGAGACCGCTTCGTCTACAGCTCTACACCAGTTGCTGAGTGGACCAGAACCGAGTCGACAATGTCAAATTTTACTCCGTGATAAGCAGCTGATTTACAGCAGGAAAATCAGTGTTCTTAATAATATTTGCTTTTGTTTACTTTGATTACAAAACAACCAACTGAGTTTTTATTTTTATTTTTTCCTGCAAGGTCGAGAAGCTGTCCTTCCACTTGCAGACGGGTTCTGAACGAGGCTCGGCCCAGGAGGACGTTGAAGAGAGAGACGTCATGTTGGATGAATTATATATTTATAATTCTTATTTCTTTTTTCCAATACATTTAAATATTTTAAACTGCATTAAGTGAAAGAGTGACACCCTGAACGTGCCAGCTGAACAACGTGGGTCCAGTATATCCAGGAGGAAACAGAGAAGAGTCCAGTTCATCAATGTATTTTACAATTCAGTAAACATGTTTTTAATAGTCAGTTTAATTATCAGTGTTTGTGACATACAGTTTGTGATGTTGAACAAATAAATACAAAACTAACCTGGTGTCTTCATATTTTCAATTTTAATAACACACATGTTACGCATCGTTTAAATCACGTAGCTTGAGTCCAGACAGCTTCATTTAGCTCTGATAACTTTATATATCTCCCACGCTAACATTAATACTGTTTATTATTGTCAAACTATTATTTAGCACAGTTAATATGTTAAAGTGCAGCGTGACAAATGACATATCTGCCTGCCTCATTCTATAAACAGTGATATTAGAACTGGATTCGACTGGAGTCTCTTGCAACACAGATGTTGTCACAGCAGCTACATTCAGGTGTAGATTTATTTAATATGAGACGTAAAATATATCCCATCAGTAGCCGTGTTTCCATCAAGGTTTCTAGGTGCGCATTTTGAAGTATCGCAGCAGAAAAGCTTAATGGAAACGGCAAAATCCGTATTTACTTTCTCAAGTTCGCCAAAAAGTTTATACGCTCGCTTGAGGTGGTTTTTGGGATCTGCGAAAATGAGCAGATGCGCAAAACGACAGATGGAAACACATTTGCCGACTCGTGCTGCCGTAGCGAACATTCACGTCACGTGACTGATCAGCTGTTTCCGCTCCGGACAACATGTAACATCGCTAAAACTAGTTGGCATGACAGAATAAATACAACTCGCCCGATAGCAACACGTACCTGAAATATTCTCTCCATTTTGATGAGATGTGTGGCCGGGTTCTGTTTTCAACCGCTACTTCCTGTTTACTGTAGACATGCGCAGTGCTGACGTCTGACGTAATGACGCTGACGTCTGACGTAATGACGCTGACGTCTGACGTAATGACGCTGTGCGCGGCTTGGAAGAAGCGCTTCAAGCCAGTAGATGGAAACACTTCTGATCTGCATTAATTTGTATTTACATATTTGCGAGGTAGCTCAAAATTCGAAATGAAAATGGATGGAAACACAGCTAGTGGTAGTTCAAAAAGCGGTGTGTGTCCACTGCCATTGTTGATAGCCGTCTGTCCGTGTGTGCGTGTGCGCATGTGGTTTAACACAAAGCCTCAGCAGGAGATGTTTACATTATCAACGGGGGGCCAGATAAAATCCTCCACTCTGGAAGTTGGGTTCAGAAACCTCCAGATTCAAAGAGGGGGGCCAGTGGTTTCATGTAAATAGCTGTGTTTACATGGACAAAATTTTGTGACCTGATTGAAATGTGTTCTGATCGCATAATTAGATAGCACCGTTTACATGGGCACAATCCGTTCATGACGAGTGTTTACATGCACCAGGCTTTTATTCTGATCAGAAGTTCTGACATGCGCAGAGTGGTACACTCCCCTTAAAAAAAACACCGAAGAAGTTACTTCCGTTAAAACCACAGAAGAAGAAGCTACTTCCGGGACGAAAGTAAACAAGACGTCAAAAATGGACCCGCACCAGATTGTAATGACAGCGATTGAGTTTTTTACTGCACTCCCTGATTGAACTACAGGTGAAGCAGCGCGTGCTTTTAGTTTTTTTATTCACAGGATGAGAGCGCTGGACGTCCTCTGTCCTCCAAGCTGTCGTGGACAACAACTGTTGGTAAGATAATAAAAACGCTGTATGCTAATAAACTTTTTGTCCTTTCTTTTTCTACCTGTCTGCGTGATACTGTCTGTATTTGTTATTAATTACTATTCTTCCTCTGTTTTCCTGTTTCTGGAGCATCAGTGTCACGATGCCAGGCAGTGCCATGAAGCCAACGTCCTGTGCCACTCAGACTCTATCAAAGGGCTCATCTGTTGACAAAAGTAAGGCTAATATTTACTATATTGTATTTAGTATTACAACTATTACAGCTAAGTATCTCAAAGTAGAGATGCTTAGCTGTAAAGTTTTATTTAAAAATGTTTATTTGAACCATGCCTTTAAACAAATAGTTAAATGTTGCCAAAATATTTACTATATTGTATTTAGTATCTAAGTAATCAGTAGACATACTTAGCTGTAAAGTTTTATTTAAAAAAAAAAACGTTTGTTTGAACCATGTCTTTAAACAAATGGAGTTAAATGTTGCCAAAATGTAAGGCTAACATTTACTATATTGTATTTAGTTTTACAACTATTACAGCTAAGTAATCAGTAGACATAATTACTGTAGTTTTATTTAAAAAAATGTTTATTTGAACCATGTCTTTAAACAAATAGTTAAATGTTGCCAACATGTAAGGCTAAAATTTACTATATTGTATTTAGTATCTAAGTAATCAGTAGACATAATTACTGTAAAGTTTTATTTAAAAAAATGTTTATTTGAACCATGTCTTTAAACAAATAGTTAAATGTTGCCAACATGTAAGGCTAAAATTTACTATATTGTATTTAGTATCTAAGTAATCAGTAGACATAATTACTGTAGTTTTATTTAAAATAAAATTTGTTTGAACCATGCCTTTAAACAAATAAAAAGTTGAACACTAAATATTGGCATGTTCTTTTTTTGCAGTCTGTGAGGAACATACCTGCTGTTGGACTGGCTCGTCAAAGGATACACAAACTCTCCTCGTCTGACTCCTCAACAAGTCATTTAATGTTTACCTTTGCTCAGTCAGGGTGGATGTAGAGATGACCTTCAGGTTGCTGAAGTCACAGTAGAGAGTTCTTCTAAAAAGATACTGGTCATGTATTTGTGTTCACATGCAGTTAACATTTGTATAAATATATTATCACAATAAAAAACTGCAAATAATACTAGTGAACATCTGAGCTCTTTAATGGACCAAATATTTTAACAAATTCTTGTAAACAATTGATACTGCTTGTTTGAAACATGTTTCATTCTTAGTGCAATTTGAGTTATATCAGAAAAACAAAAATTAAACATTCAAAACGTTTGTGCAAAACAGACCATGTGCACAGATCACCACATCTTGTAATGATGACAAAAAAAAAACATTCTTTGGTCATTTAAAACTACAGTACTACAGTTACTGTACTTCTTCAGTAACTTCTTTATCAACTCATCACATACTTTCACAATTTCAATGTATGCATGTGATTTAGGACAACTAAAAATTGGTGACAAAATATTTGATTTTACTTCCAAAATGTATGTTTCTGTATCCTGATAGAGCAGCAAATGTGTTTTTATCCTGTGAGTCATGCAGAAACTCAGAGTCCTTATTAAACCACCTGACTGTATTAAGTTAGGACATCTTAATTGTACCATAAACTATCAATCCTAATGTCTGTGTAAAAAATACATTTACAGATCTGTCAGGGGACAAAGAAACATGGTTGTGGAGAATTGAAACATTTTCAAATCAGTTTTGAGTTGTTCTAAAGCACATGTGTGAACTTCTTGGGATTTCTCAGTAGAAGACGTGGGACTCTTGCATCTTCTGCCACCTGCCACCATCACCTGCCACCATCACCTGCCACTGTCTGTTGTGTGCTGCTGCCAGCTGCCTCTTCAAAGCTGGACTCATCATCTGAAAAACAAACAAAATAAAGTTTAACTGGACCCTGATATGTTGAAATGTGTTAGGTTAATTATCTGGTTAGTTGGAGGAGTTTTAATGTACAATACAGTAGTACTGTACTGCCCTAAAGCTACTCTTATTTCTTATTATAATTACATTTTAACACATTTGTTGTTTCTAATTACTCCAGGTAATACAGTACAGAGGGTTAATGTGGTTTGAAGAGTCTAACTTACCAGAAAGGATGTTATGCTCCTCTGGTTAGCTTTGGGGCTGTAGTCCTCAGATTCCTCTCCTCATAAGATCCACACCGCTGCCTGCTGTGATGGCAAGTGGTCGAGCTGTCATCAGTTCGTCCATCAACACGTAAAATGAAAAAGTGGTGGGGTCGTACTTCTCCCGTTGTTGTTTTTAGCTTCGTAGCACTTAGCTTTAAGCTCTTCCAGCGATCTCCGGCTTCTTCCAGCTTTTCATGTACTTGTGTAAATAACTCCGTGTTCCTACACGTTCGGTTAAGGCGTTCGATAGTTTTGAGCTATTTTAATGTTTCCATTAGAAATGTTGCATCGCTCACCGACCAGTTTTGCTTCCCCACCATGTTAGCGTTAGCCACTAGCCAGGCGGAGAAGGAAAACACGAGGGGTGGAGTGGGGGGGGGGGGGTGCGCAGCGCACATGCGCAGTCAGGACAGTTTGATAAACGGAACGGATCAAGTGTTTACATGCGCACCGAACGGGTAACGGATCGGTGTAAACCACCTGTTTTGAACTGATCACAAATTAGGACGGATCACGCCGAATACACAAAAAATGATCCGAACGGGGTGTTTACATGACACACTTTTGATCCGATCGGCCGTTTGATCTGATTACTTATGTCCATGTAAACGCACCTAATGATCATCAGAACCACAGAGAGAAAGGTGCAGTTTCACTCAAAATATGCACCCTGTAAACGGCCACTATGAGGGACATCTACGTGTACATTATTGTAATTACTTACTTTGCCAGGGACCAGAACTTTGTTATTAGCATGAAGTGTTCAGACATCCTTCACAAATCTGTTTAAACATTGATTATCCATGGATTTAACTTAAGGCTGCGAAGCTCCTCTGTTGTGTAGATACTCCTTGTGTTCATTCAATAAATAAAAACAGTGTAACTTATCAGTGACTACATGTCACTCTGGTCTGACATGATTTCTTTCTCCCCTTCATATGGGTCAACTTTGACCAAAGCTATTTTAAGTATATATATATTTGTCTTGTGCCTTGGTCAAGAGTATCAATATACTGTACTTAGCTCTGGTCTGTCAATAAGCCATCTTGAGCGAATGCGGTCCATCGCAAGCCTACACAGGTGGAGGAAATGTGGTATTGCGTAATACTGGTCACATGTGTGTGAACTATGTATAGCATCCCTACTTGCAATGTTGATATTGATACTGTAATAAACACCCATATACACAAATATCAAGCCCCTGTGAGACTCTTCCAAAAGCCCTGATCTCAGGCCTATTGAAATATTGTAAATTGTGCATGAAAGCAGAATTTATACCAATACCTGTATACCAACAAATTCAAATAGCCTTTTACAAATTTTGCCAAGAAGAGAAGACAAATGTACAGCCAGACTAGTGCCAGAAGCTTATTGAGGGCTAAAAAAGTGTGAGGTCAGGGTAAAACTTGCTTAGGGGCTTTTAACCAACTATTAGTGGAGTACAGTATAAATTTCAGACTGACCCTGCGAGAATAGGTGAAAATCAAACTTGTGTCACAAATTATGATATGTAACGATCAGTATGAAGTTGTATGCTGCAAAATCATCCCACCCTGTAAAAGCAGTAGTTCAAACTAGAAAGTTCCTGGAGAAACTTTGACAGGGCCTGTAATGCTGCTGCCAATTTAAATTGTTGATTTGACAGTAATAAGTGTTTGGGTTCACACTCAGCTACCACTATACCAACTTTCAGCTGAATCGTTCTAAAAATGTCTCAGTTATGTTTGTTTTTTTCTCTTTTAGCTAAGGCGGCCATATTGGATTTTTGATTTTGAGTCAGAGTCTATAGGGATCATTATCAGCTACAATATGCCAAATGTCAGCTGAACAGCACTAAAAACAGCAGAGTTATAGTATTTTTACTCTTTTAGCTAAGGTGGCCATCTTGGATTTTTGATTTGGATTCAGTGCATGGAACGTTTTCAGCTACAACTTCACCAAATTTCAGCTCTGTATGTGTCAAAATGGCTGAGTTAAATCCATTTAAATGTAGCATTGTGGCCATCTTGAATTTTTGATTTTGATACAGCATTTGGTAGGAAATTTACTCAGCTATCACCACAACAAGTTTCAGCTCCATATCACCAGACTCACCTCATCACCAGATGAAGAGCATCTCAGAGTGACCGCAGCAGAAGTGAGAGGCAGTCTCAGAAGGATCAACCCTTATGAAGCAACCGGACCAGACAACATCCTGCTGACATCAGGGAGGAGACTGAGGAGTCTCCAGGCTCGTACCAGTAGACTGAGAGACAGCTCTGTTCATCAGGCAGTCAGAATGCTAAACACTCTGCCTGCTCTGCCTCCCCTCCCATTTGTACTGCCTTAACACAAAAAAACTTTCTCACACATTACCACTCAACACACAGTTTTTAACACTGGACTCTGTGTCATCAAACGGGGTATTCACTAAACTCTCGGTCATGTGCTCATTCAGTTTGCACTACTTCTCATTAGGGATGTGCCGATCGATCGGTCACCGATCATAATCGGTCGATAATCATTAAAGCGTATGTGATCGGCTTTTGCCTTCAATTACCGATCACAGAGCCTGTGATGCGAAGTTTGCTAACTGCAAAACGTGCGACGAAAAAGTACCTCGTGGAGGAAGTTCAACGAAGTCCTTCAACACAACAAACCTAATTCGTCATTAAAATGTTTTAATACGTTTTAATAACTTACCAAAAGCCGTCTGCCAGCGCCGCCATTAGCAACACCTGTTAGCATGTAGCCCCACCGAGTAGCCCCACCGAGTCCGCTGCGCAGTTACGGGCAGTCCAGTTTAGCTGCGGCTTCAAAAAGGCTGTCGGCTTTGTTATTCCAAGTTAGCTGGGTGTCCCCCGATATCTTCTGCTTCCAGTCCGACATCGAGGCGAGCTCCAGGAACCTCTGATCGCACAAAGCCGGCTGTCGAATCTGCAGCTCTGGCCGGTTTAGCATGTTAGCCTTAGCTCATACCATGAGCTGCTGGTCTCGCGCGGTGCTGTGGGAGCGCTCGGCGGAGCGATCGCGGCTGCTGCTCCAGTCCTGAGACATTCACAGAGTTCAGGGAGTGTTTCCAGTTAATTTATCCGTATGAGGCATCCTCTTATGGGAGAAACAGTCCTCCAAAAGCCGACTGCCGAGTCTGGAACTAATGAATGTAAAATGGCGGAGGCGGTATTTCCGGTTCCTGGTTCTTCTTCTTCTTCTTCTTCTATAGAGTTTAATGGCGGTTGGCGAACTCATATTAAGCGCATTACCGCCACCTGGTTCCCGCAGGAAGTTGTTCAAAAAAGCACGAAATTATTTAAAAAAAATAATAATAATGATACTTTACGTATTTATAAAGCCATTTGTAAAAACAGCCAACAGTGCAGCTTTAAGTAGCAAATGGGGTATTTTAGTTTTTTATATGAAGTAATAGATGTGTTTTTTTTTTAAAAAACAATAAAAAACCTTTTTTTTTATTGAAAGTTAGTAAGGTAAACATTTTTCTTTGATAATGCAGTTGATAATTACTTTTATTTACTTTGTTCTCTGAAATAAATGAGTAAAAATATGTTTTTGTCTGAATTATGGTGATTTTATGGTTCTGAAAAGAACATGAGTGCTGCTTCTGGCTACAAGATCTGAAAAGTTTTCAGATCTTGTAGCCAGAAGCAGCACTCATAAGTTACAGGCAATCCATCTGATCGGTGATCGGTATATGTGATCGGCACACATATAAGCGATCGGCATTTGTGATCGGTATCGGTGATCGTCACACATAGGTGATCGGTATCGTGATCGGTTTCATAAAACCTGATCGGCACATCCCTACTTCTCATATTTGCACTAATGTTTGTATTACATTACTGCCTATAGTCATACTACTGTTTACATTCACTGTTTACATTTATTAATACGGTTTACATTTATTACTACTGCTTTACATTTATTACTACTGTTTACATTTACACTACTTTTATCTACACTACTGCAGATACATATACAGCATTCTCTGACTAGCCTTATCTAAGGATGCCAAATGTGCCTTATGTGCCTCACTGCATATGCCACTTTGCCTATATACCAACATCAAATACCTCATACATATACTGTGTACATTAACTTATATGCTGCTGTGCCACTCTTTGCAAATGTCAATGCTAGAACCTTCAGTTTATTTTATAGATATACTTTTTATACTTTTTATACTACTATGCAAAAACTCAGGACAGTATTACACTTTTATTATTTCATTTTATGCTTATGTTCATTGGGTGTTTGGTGTTTTAGGGGTGTTTGGTGTTTCAGTGTTGGTGTAAATTTTCATACTTTTATACTATTATGAAAAACTCAGGACAGTGTTACACTTTTACTATTTTATGCTTATGTTTATTAAATGTTTTAGTGTTTAGTGTTTAGATGGTTACTGTTGCACCGAGGGACTGAGAGAAACGCAATTTCGGTCCTGTGTATGTCCTGTACATATTGCAGTTCTGACAATAAAGTTGACTTTGACTTTGACAAGTTCTGAAGGAATGTGCGGACCAGCTCTGTGAGGTGCTGGCTGACATCTTCACCACCTCACTTGCACTGGAGTCAGTTCCCACCTGCCTGAAGACCGCCACCATCATCCCAGTCCCAAAGAGCTCCACAGTGACTGGTCTGAATGACTATAGACCGGTGGCTCTCACCCCGATAGTCGCTAAATGTTTTGAGAAACTGGTCATGTCCCACATCAAGACAACCGTCAACATCAACGAGGACCCTCATCAATATGCATACCGCGAGAACCGATCAACAGAGGACGCCATCTCCTCTGTGGTCCACACTGCTCTCACCCACCTGGATCAGAAGGACTCATACGTGCGTCTGCTCTTTGTGGACTTCACATCTGCCTTCAACACCATGATCCCCCAAACTCTGATAGACAAACTATCCACACTTGGACTAAGCCCCTCCGTTTGTAACTGGGTCTTAGACTTCTTAACAAACAGACCACAGTCCGTGAAGATCCACAACTTCTCCTCCTCCACCATAACCCTCAGCACTGGCTCTCCTCAAGGATGTGTGCTGAGCCCTCTTCTGTTCACTCTGCTCACATATGATTGTACAGCCACACATCCAGGCTGTCATATTGTTAAGTTTGCAGATGATACAGCGGTGGTGGGATGCATCACAAACAATGATGAGTCCAGCTACAGACAGGAGGTGGAACACCTGGAGAGCTGGTGCAAAGAGAATAATCTTCACATGAATGTGAAGAAGACAAAGGAGATGATTGTGGACTTCAGAAGGAACAAACACACCCACGCCCCACTGAACATAGGTGGATCTGCGGTGGAGGTGGTCTCCAGCTACAAATACTTGGGTGTACACTTGAATGATAACCTCAGCTGGAGCAACAACACCACCAGCCTGATCAAGAAAGGTCATCAGAGACTCTACTTCCTCAGACGGCTGAGACGAGCTGGTCTGAGCAGCCCAGTCCTCACCTCCTTCTACAGGTGTGCAGTGGAGAGCATCCTGTGCTCCAGCATCAACGTGTGGCATGGAGGCTGCACAGTTGCAGAGAGGAAAGCTCTACAGAGAGTGGTGAAGGCTGCACAGAAGTCTGTTGGAGTCAGTCTCCCCACCATCACAGACATTTACACCTCCAGATGCAGGAAAAGAGCCACCTGCATCATGAAAGACCTCACTCACCCAGCACACTCACTCTTTGCCCCACTCCCCTCAGGACGGAGGTTGAGGAGCATCAAATGTAGAACCACTAGACTGAGGAACAGCTTCTACCCTGAGGCTGTTAGACTCATGAATAAATAAATAATAAGAATAAACACTGCAAAATATCACATCATGCTGATGCTGATCTGTTTTCTTGTTGCTGTGTTCATTTGTGACCATCTGCTCATACAGACTTGTGTTCGTGCTGCTGTTTATAATGATGTTTTTCTATTACATTAGGGCTTAGTGTATTACTAGTTAATGTTTTTCTTAGTTAATCCTAGATGTTATTACTGTTTTTCTCTTGCATTTGTTGTTGGATGTAGCTGGGACCCTGTGTACATAATCTTGTTTTCATCACATATACCACATGCGGTGCAAATGACAATAAAGACTCTCTGACTCTGACTAAAATTGACTGGTTTATAGCATGTTTCCTTTTTTGCTTAGGCTTACATCTTTGAATTTTGATTTTCAGTCAGTCTATAATTGTCAGCATCCAATAAGCCACATTTCAGCTCAATAACTATGGCTGAGTTATCATATTTTTTTCTCTTTTAGGTAGGGTGGCCATCTTGGATATTTGATTTTCATTAGGAATATAATGTATAACAAGTCGCTCTCAGCTACAACCATGCTTACTTTCAGCTCAATATCAATTGGGAAGCAAGGCAATGCACTGCTCTCCTATGCATTGCAATGGCAGTCCCCAGTAAATCATTATAAGCTTGATATTAGGATAAATTCAATGCTCCTTATGAGTTTATTTAAACTTTTGACTGCAACTACATGAACTTGTTGATATATACAAACCTATTTTTCAAAATATTTACACAGTTGGATGTGCGTGTCAGCCTACCCTGATGCATGCTCAATAATCCAGGTAGAAAAATCTAAAAAAGCTAAGTCTGGTCCTCTGGACATTCAAAAAACAAAAAAACAAAACAAAGCAAAAAATTGTAGAAACTGTGAAATTGTGCGTGTCAGCCTATTTTTTTTATTTCATTTTTTATTTTATTTCATCAGTTGACAAGGTTGCTGAGTTGGTTACAAATATTGCTTTTGGAAGTTGTCATTGTCAAACTCCAACTGCAGGCAAAGAGTCTTTGATGGCATGTTCAGGCAAAAAGAAACACTTTCAAGGAGGTTGTTGTATCATTATGCAGGTCTACATTGAAGGAAACATTTCATGAAAGCAAATGAAGAGAGTAGATAACAAGGCACAACTTATTTATAGGCAGCAAGGTTAAAGAGGGCTTTTACATGTAGCCTCACTAGAAAATACTTTGGAGTGTGCATGTGTTTATCTGCCTATCTTTTAGCAAAATACATTTTGAATTAATGACATTTTTTTACAGTAATTCTCAAAATGTAAACATCCATCTATTCATCGCTCCATTCATCTATCCATCCTTCCATCCAACCATTATCTTTATCCACTTCTTCCTTTTAGGGTCACGGGGGTCACTGGTGCCCATATACAGGAGACACAGTGCGAGAAGCGGTGAATACCCTGGTCAGGTCACAAGTCTATCACAGCAAAAAGTAAGGATTGGGGGGTAACTTTACAAAGAATTCACTTTTGAAGTCAAATAGATGTAAGATAAGTTAATGCCAATAGGTATTTGATGTTACCCAACACAACAATAGTAATATACAGTATTGGCAACTTTTACTCACATTGAACTAATACTTGACATGGTAGCTGCTGAGAGTCACTTCCAACATATACCTTGATGTGGTCTTGAGATCGTTCTTAAAAACTGTTTAAATCTTTGTCACTAACTAATGGAGTCAACTCTGTGTGTTAGCAAACCATCTCATAAACTACTACCGTATTTTCTGGTGTATAGGTCGCACCTGTGTATAGGTCGCACCATCCAATTATCACCAATAGATTGGAAAAATCCCTAGATAGGTCGCACTGGTGTATAGGTCGCACTGGTGTATAGGTCGCACCTACGTTTAGCTCTGCTGCAAATGTCTGCCACAGGAGCACACAGCAAGGCTTTTAAGAATAACACTTAAAAACAATTGTTTGTTTGATAAAAATTATAGCAAATATGTGTCTGAGCTGAACTTTTCCTTAATAAATGAACGTAAATGTGAAATGAGCTGGATTTAAAAATTTGTTTCACCGAAAGTGATAAAAAGCCATATATAGGTCGCACTGGTGTATAGGTCGCAGGCCTTCAAAAAACCATAAAAAGGTGCGACCTATACACCGGAAAATACATATATGGATTTTACTAAAATTTTAGAAAATACAAGAAAGTTCATGCTCAATAATCCAGGTATCAAATCCGATAATTCTCAATCAGGTCATCTGGACCTGATTGAGAAAAGAAACTGTCCAGATGACCTGATTGAGAATTATCGGATTTTAGAAAATAATGTACATTTGTAGTATCTCATAATGTCAAAAAATCTCTCATAAAATAATGAATGCATCAAAAATGGGATTATATTTTCATGTCAATACAATTCAAGATGTACACCACAGTTAAGGGCGAGATACACTCGAGCGTCCTCACGATACGCCCATACGCAGCGTACGTACGCTGTGGCAAAAGCGTAGCCCCGCGTAGCCCCTCAGGGCAAGTACGCGCAAAAGTATTTTTTTACTACGCATACGCGATCCGCGTGCGCGATACGCGGTGTCTGACCATAAACTTCCCGGCGCCGGACTGTTTTGTATGTTACACAAATGAAATAAATTCCCCTTCTTTATCGCTGATCGGGCCTTTTCTTTTGTTTTTTTGCCTAAAGTCAAGTAACCGCTTCTTCCTCCGTTCACTCGATGATTGAAATGAATGAATTCAGGTCCTACCTGGGTGCGGCGATGTTTTAATATTCCCTGGTGGGCTGTGTGCTGCAGGAAAAGCGCTCCCTGTTATTATTTTTATTTCTGAGAGAACTTTTTATAACATATATAGTAGAAACACCGCATCAGAACACCGCAGAAGTCCAGCGAGCTGCTCATGTTAAAGGTTTCACTTTCAACTAGGTTTCACATTCAGCTGACTGAGCGCTGTCAATCAATTCAGTAGGCGTGTCAGCAAGTGACCAATCAGCGAGCTCAGTTGAGTCCCCTTCGTGTGCAGCAGCTCATATTACAACAAGGAGAACGTGAGCTGAAGTAAAGCAGCCGCTCCGTATACGCGCGTATACGCGCGTAGTCTGCTTCACTGTATTTCGGCCTTTAGTCTACTTGAGCCAACACTTAAATAGTTATAACATAGGCAATTTTATCTATGAGAAATTAATATGCTCAACTTTTTTAATACATTTTGATAAGACACAAATAAGTTCAACTTGATATTTTTATGGTATTGTACCTTACACCAGTGGTGGGCCATGCATTTCACACCTAGGCCTTCAGTAGTGCTCCGTCTGAATCAATCCAAGCCTCAATAACTATTTTATGGCTATAAACTTCTACTACAGGTACAGCTGCGACACACATAAAAAAAGCATCAAAAATAGCCTGATAAAACTACAATATTATTTAGGAATATAGCAACATTTTACTCACCAAAAATCCTGATTATTTGTTATTA
>JBBPBX010051144.1:12682-22682 GCA_038048925.1 Garcialebias charrua | reverse complement strand
CATTGTTCGAGTTACGCCGTTTATGCGCCTTTACAGCAGAAAATACGGTACCGAAACGAAACTTAGGGGAGCTTGCAACTTACAGAAGGGAAGGGGGGAGCTGGAAATGAAACTTAGGGGAGCTTGAAACTTACAGGAGGGGGTTTCCACTGACTTACAGAGCAGGCAGACCTCTGGAACACGCGTGGAAATACAGGAGGAGCGGAGGACAGCTGAGCAACGAGCTAACATGCTAGCAACGAGCTAACATGCTAACAGATGTTGCTGTAAACGCTGTGGACCTCGTGAAGCAAGCTACAGAGCTCGGAGGTGCACAAGCTAACATGCTAACAGACGGAGGAAGAAATGACCAGTTCCCAGTAAGAAATTAACAATTTTTTTCCTTCATTATGGCTCCAAAATGTACAGTATGTGGTTTTTGCTAATTATGTAGGGTAATGTGTTAGGATAGGCTAAGTGCTTGGCAAAAATACAGTACTGTACGTATGAGGTGCTTGGATGTATGAGGTGCCCTTTGAATGTATGAGGTGCATGTATGAGGTGCCGTTTGGACGTATTTTCGACTTATGGCGATTTTCCCGTTACGAACGGGCGTAGGAACGGAACTCGTTCGTAAGTCGGGGACTACCTGTACATTAATTAAATGTGTTCAGATTAGTTAAATTTCAGGATTATTTTTGCAACCACAGCTGACTTTAATAGTCCTACGAAATTTGTGTAAGAAAGTGAAGACTCAAAGTGAGTCTTTGATTCATTCAGCTCTGAGTTTTTCAAAAGACTCTTTTTTTTTGTTAAGAGTCGTTTTTGGATCAGAACCAGCTCCTTTCAGAAACCGGATCACAAGCACACCATCGTCCCTGTGAACTCTCAGTCGTTGGGAGGGTGTTCAGACAAAGCACGTGGAGGTGTCACACAGATTACTCGGCGTCAAACATCCCTGAGGGCTCCGTGCAACAGCTTCACCAGTCTGGTGGTGGGAGTTTCCTGTCATCTGAAACCTGATGTTTAAAGAGGGGAGGAGGACCACAGAATGGAGAACTTCATGAGAAAATCTTGGGTAAACAGGAATGTGGCAGAGGTTCATCCGGTTCAAACCAGCCCTTCTGTTTTACGATGTTCTCCATATCTATAAAAGCAGTGAGGACATGTAGGAACTTCAGGGTTTAATAGAAAGAAAGAGGAGTTTGATTTGTGTTTTATCACCTCAATATTGAGTATATTTGAGTTGCATACTGAGGTTCTACTGTGCAGAAGTCTTGCTCGCTTCTTTATTTTGCTTTCAAGAAGACAGAATTTCTCTTGGTCAGCATTTCTGCAACATTTATTTAACCATTTAAAGTTGTTTTTTTAAGACTTTGTCAGCATTTTTTTACTCACTTTGAGTACCAGACCAGCTTCGGAAGAATGCTTTTATGTGTTGTTTTTATTGATTTAACTCCAATCTGTGAATCATTCAGGTGTACAAAGGCTCCTCAACTCAAGGGAGGAACTGGTGCGTCCACATATAAAAGTTTTCAAAGAATAAGGAATAAAATGAATCTTTAGGCTCTTTGCTTCTAGCAGCCTGTCGCAGAGACATTTGTTCAAAGTTTAACAGACGAGTCTAAAAAAAAGTACCAAAAAGAAGAGTTTGTCCAATAGAAAAAAGCATTTTAGCAGCAACAGGGTGGTTCGAGCTGAAAACTACCGTAAACGTTCACCTCACGAGTTGAGGCAGGAGTCTTCTCTCAGGTCCTGTGTGGGGTTTTTGCTGGATTTTCTTCCTGTTTTTTTAAATAAATGACTATTAATCCACTGCAGACAATTGATTTTAGGCCTTTTTTTAACCACACGTGTCCAGTTCTTATTGTTTAAACACACACAACACAGTAGAGCATCATGTTCAGATACAAAGCATCAAAGTAAACATAAGAAACTGATAGGTGTTAGAAAAGCCAGAATAACAACTGATCAAGACATTTAGTTACCGTATTTTCTGGACTATAAGTCACACTTTTTTTATAGTTTGACCAGTCCTGCAACGTATAGTCTGAAGTGACTTATATATGTTTTTTTCCCCTATTCATGAAGCAATTTTTGACTGACGCGTTAAATGTTAATTCATACAGATGTGAACCAAAGAGTAAACATTACCATTTGCAGCTGCGAGAGGGTCCTCTAGGCTTTTGACAACTATTTGTTGTTCCTCTACCACTAACCCCCTCCAAACATTCACTTAGAGACAACTGAGAAAATCTTAACACAAGTAAAATGCCTCCAAAAGTGATGTGGAATGAGACTAGTGAATTTACCGGTAACTTGTTTGTCAGACTCTTTGGCTTGTTATGTTCATTAAGCCTGTTCAGGATGCCAGGTATGCTCTGTGTGTTGTTATTTCATATTAAATGTCTGCTCTTTCCCTTTGTGAAATATACGTCTGAATATATGAGACTTACACTCCGAAGCAACTTATATATTGTTTTTCCCCTCTTTATGAGGCATTTTTTGACTGATGCGACCTATACTCCAGAGCAACTTTTTGTCCAGAAAATACGGTGTATCTGCTAAGAATCATTACTTTGTAAACAATACCTCACTGAACAACTATCGACCGATCTCTAAACTCTGCATCTTAGCCAAGGTTCTAGAAAAACTGATAAACTCTCAAATCAAAAATGATCTGGACTCATTTAACATCTTACCTCTTCATCAATCTGGTTTCAGGAAACAACACAGCACAACAACTGCTTCACTGAAGGTTCTGAATGATGTTGTTGAAGCATTGGATGCTAAGGATTATTGTGCTGCACTTTTCTTAGACCTGTCTAAAGCTTTTGACACTGTGGACCATAACATCCTGTGTCATAAGCTCTCAGAAATCAGTTTATCAGATCACATCATTGGTTGGTTTTCTAACTATCTTTACGACCGGAGTCAATGTGTTCAATATAACGGTACTTCTTCCAGTTATTTAACAGTCAACAATGGTGTACCACAAGGCTCAGTCTGAAGGGCGAGGCATAGCTCCGCGTCGGTCCGAGCGCCGCGCCACGCCGTGTGAGCGCCGCGGCACAAGCCTTTGATCGCGGGCGTGAACGCGCCAAGCTCAAATTTTACGACCGCTCACAATAAACTGCCCGGTGGCGGACTGTTTTGTATGAGACACAAATGTATTAAATATCCCTTCTTCATTGCTGAACTGGACTTTTCTTTTGTTTTTTTGCCAAAAGTCAAGTGATCGCTTGAAGCGGTCACCATTCACTTCCTCCTCCGATGAGGAGGAATGAATGAACTTGTCACAAGTGAACTAAAGTCATGTCCAACGTGGATACGCCAGGTTCTAAATATTTCCTGGTGGGCTGTGGGCTGCAGGAGCAGCGTTCCCTGTTTTTATTTTATTTTTTATTTTTTTTTATTAACATATAAACACAGAAAAACGCTGCGCAGCCTGTGGCTTTTCTCACCACCCAGACCTGTCAATCATTTCAGTAGGCGTGTCAGCAAATGACCAATCAGCGACCTCAGTTTGTCCTGTAGGTAAACGCTCCGCGCGCAGCTGCTCACACAGAGCTCTGCTGTGAACAGCCTGCGAGCAACACGCGCGCGTCGAGTGGCGCTGGCAACAACGCAGAGGTCTGCCTCGCCCTTTAGGACCAACCCTCTTTACAATCTACATAGCTAATGTAGGTCAGAGCATCCCTGATGCATCCTTACATTTCTATGCTGATGATACAGTTGTTTATTGCCGAGCTAAAACAGTAGCTAAGGCTTTCCAGTTACTGCAATCCGCTTTTGACATCATCCAGTCAGATTTGTTCCGTCTCAAACTTGTCCTAAATGCTGATAAAACAAAAGGGATGTTTTTTTCAAGTAGGAAGTCGGTCCCAGCAGATCTTCCTCTGATTTTATCTCAAATGGTGTCCCTATTGAGTTTGTTGATTCCTATAAATATTTGGGTATCCTGGTCGATTCACATCTCTCTTTTAAACTCCACGTGGAAAACCTAGTGAAGAAACTGAAAGTTAAACTGGGTTTCTTTTTCAGAAATAAATCATGTCTAACACTGAATGCTAGGAAACGCCTTGTAACTGTGACTTTCATCCCCTCCATTGATTACAGTGACATTCTCTACATCAGGGGTCACCAACAGGGTGCCCGTGGGCACCCGGGTGCCCCCAAGGACAATTTGGGGTGCCCTCGGACCTGTTCTAAAAATAACAACTCATACTAAGCTGCATTTAAAATTTCATTTTATTCAGTAGTTATTCTTTTTTTGTATTTATATATATATTAAAATGTCTATCTTAAAAATATGTTCTTAAAAATATGTTTATTATGCTTTTTTTTTCAATTTACGCTTTGTTATTTCCGAAGAGTTTATCAAACTGGTGCCCTTTGTATGACTCCGTACCCACGAAGTAGCTCTCAGTTTCAAAAAGGTTGGTGACCCCTGCTCTACATGAATGCTCCTACAAGCACCCTGCGGATGTTGGATGTTGTCTATCATGGTGCACTAAGATTCATAACTGGTTGTGATTATCGTACCCACCACTGCACCCTGTATTCACTGGTTAACTGGACATCATTAACCTCACGCAGACTCTTCCACTGGTACATTTTCATCTTTAAATCACTTCTTGGTCTGCTGCCCTCATACATCTCCTCCTACATGTCTTTGCGTGAGTGCAGCTACAGCGTGCGCTCTCAGGACATGATTACCTGCAGTGTTCCGTCAGTGAGGACTGAACTTGGAAAAAGGGCCTTCTCCTACTCTGCTCCTGCTTCCTGGAATATCTTACAAAAAGATCTGAAGCTCTCGACCTTGACTTCTCTAAATGGTTTTCAGAATCTGTTGGAATCCTGGCAAAAACCAATGCAGACATGTTCCTGTTTTTGATTTTCTACATCTGCCTTATAATCTGTCTGTTTTGCTACTTTGATATCTTTGTTTTAACTTGTTAAAAAAAATCTGTACTGTATGCCTCTCGTCTATTGTTGATTGTTCAAGGAAAATCGACTGTTGCTGTTGTCTCCAGGTCTCTCTTCTAAATGAGTCCTTGAGGCTCAATGAGATTAACCTGCCTAAATAAAGGTTGAATGAATACGTCAGTATCAATTGTGGAAACTTGGTGGGAAAGTCCCTTCGACATGTTTCTGCATCAACCTCATTTTAAGATAATAAAACTGTAGCACCACACTCCCACTCAGCTTCCAAAGACAAGCAGCAGCAGGTTTTACAGTTCTTGGAAAGCAGCTGAATGAGTGGCTGAAGTCAGTGAGATCACCAGTGTTTCCAGCAGAGGGCAGCAGCTACTTGTGCACAAATGTGTTTGGCCCAGCTGGTGAGTTTAATGTCAACTCCAGTCAGAAACTATAGTTGCTTTGTTTGCTCAGAGCTTCTGTGGAGAAGTGAACTGTCAGGGTTGGAGAGATTTATAAATGTGGCACATGAAGAGTTTCATCTTTATCTCCTTCCTTTAGAGTGGGACTACTGTACAGAGCACAGATCTGACCCTGGTTTGAGGCTCTGCTCCCTCCACCTTCACCTCTCGGCCTCTTCACCATCAGCCTCCCACCTCTACAATCCCTCAGCTGTCATATATCATCACACCCCTCTAACCCACAAGACAACCCTCAACTTTATAAATTAATAAGGCTGACAGCATACGTATTTGTCAGAATCTCAGTGCCTGTCCTGTGTGCCTCATCTGTCCAGCTGTAAATCAGACCAGGAGCGTCGAGGGACCAAAGCTCCTTCCAGGGTTCTTCATATGGAGCATCGTTAAGCAAACAATATGCAATAACACTTATTGGCTGCGCAGCATGAAGAAAACAATCAGTCGTTCAGATGATGCTGCGCTCAGTCTGAATCCCTCTCTGTGGTTCTGGTGCAGCGCCAGGCATCATGGGTTATATTTAATCCAGCCTCGCTGTTCTTTGGGATAATAACTTTTTTGCTCCATTCCTCGACTTGTCTGTCATCTTGACATGGCAATATCTCCCAACTCCACTGTTTCATAGTCAGTTTCATTTATTTCCAAATACCATTTCACACCCTGCTGGCTTTAACTAGGTATTATACAGCGAGAGGGGAGTGAGCCGCAGATTGAATCGTGACAGAGACAACAACGTTTCTGGTGAAAAATAAGGGAATATTGTGAGTGGGAGACTTTATGAAGTAAAGATTTCTCTTCTGTTTTTCATCTTCCGGGACTCTTGATGTTACAGAGGATATCTGCAGCTTTCTTTGTTCTTTTAAACAATCAAGTATCCTCCAGTTGATATGGAAGCAGTTATGTCCCATATTTCAAATTAAAATGGATTAATAGAAATGCTTTTTAGTTTCAAAATAAAGCTGCGTGTTTTGACTCATAAATAAAATTTAAAATGAATACTCCAAACTGCATTTTCATTTTCGTCTTCAAGACTGCTCAATTTGTAAATTAATTAAAATGATAAATAAAATAAATTTGGCGGACTCATCAGGACTGGTGAAAAATTACGTATTTTGGGGGCGTGGCAAAAATCGCAACGTTTTGGGTGGAGCATGTGGGCGTGGCAACGTGGCGAAGTAAGACGTAACGCCATCACCATACGTTTGGTTGTAAAATCCACAGATTTGATCCGAGGAGTACCAAAATAAGTATGATTGATCTTTGTCTACCCCTTGAACAGGAATCCATGCTAATTGGCCAATAGCCTCCACAGCGCCCCCTAGAATATTGAAAAACCTCAGCCCCAAGCCATTTATGGACCGATTATTCTGAAACTCTGAAAGTTTTAGGCATTTTGTCTTACAGCTTTGTGCTTTCTTTGTAGGCGGTTTTAACCTGAAATCTTTATGTTTTTTTTTAGGAAAACATAGTTCAATGTGGCATTGTAAACAGAATTCTCTGATAGACAAACTATCTACACTTGGACTAAGCCCCTCCATTTGTAACTGGGTACTAGACTTCTTAACAAACAGACCACAGTCCGTGAAGATCCACAACTTCTCCTCCTCCACCATAACCCTCAGCACTGGCTCTCCCCAAGGATGTGTGCTGAGCCCTCTTCTGTTCACTCTGCTCACATATGATTGTACAGCCACACATCCAGGCTGTCATATTGTTAAGTTTGCAGATGATACAGCGGTGGTGGGATGCATCACAAACAATGATGAGTCCAGCTACAGACAGGAGGTGGAACACCTGGAGAGCTGGTGCAAAGAGAATAATCTTCACATGAATGTGAAGAAGACAAAGGAGATGATTGTGGACTTCAGAAGGAACAAACACACCCACGCCCCACTGAACATAGGTGGATCTGCAGTGGAAGTGGTCTCCAGCTACAAATACTTGGGTGTACACTTGAATGATAACCTCAGCTGGAGCAACAACACCACCAGCCTGATCAAGAAAGGTCATCAGAGACTCTACTTCCTCAGACGGCTGAGACGAGCTGGTCTGAGCAGCCCAGTTCTCACCTCCTTCTACAGGTGTGCAGTGGAGAGCATCCTGTGCTCCAGCATCAATGTGTGGCATGGAGGCTGCACAGTTGCAGAGAGGAAAGCTCTACAGAGAGTGGTGAAGGCTGCACAGAAGTCTGTTGGAGTCAGTCTCCCCACCATCACAGACATTTACACCTCCAGATGCAGGAAAAGAGCCACCTGCATCATGAAAGACCTCACTCACCCAGCACACTCACTCTTTGCCCCACTCCCCTCAGGACGGAGGTTGAGGAGCATCAAATGTAGAACCACTAGACTGAGGAACAGCTTCTACCCTGAGGCTGTTAGACTCATGAATAAATAAATAATAAGAATAAACACTGCAAAATATCACATCATGCTGATGCTGATCTGTTTTCTTGTTGCTGTGTTCATCTGTGACCATCTGCTCATACAGACTCATGTTCGTGCTGCTGTTTATAATGATGTTTTTCCACTACATTAGGGCTTAGTGTATTACTAGTTGATGTTTTTCTTAGTTAATTCTAGATGTTATTACTGTTTTTCTCTTGCATTTGTTGTTGGATGTAACTGGGACCCTGTGTACATAATCTCGTTTTCATTCATCCATTCTCTCGATTGTAAATAGCAGTCTATCCTCGGGTGTGGTGCCAAAATCATTAAAACATGCTGCTGTTCAACCCCTCCTGAAAAAAACCAAACCTCGACCCGTCAGTATTATCCAATTTCAGGCCTGTCTCCAGACTCCCATTTGTTTCTAAACTTCTAGAGAAAATAGTTGAGTCCCAACTAAAGTGCTTCCTGGAGGATCACGCTATCCCCGAGCTATTCCAGTCTGGCTTCAAATCCCTCCACAGCACTGAGACTGCCCTACTGAAGGTTTTTAACGACATCTTTCTATCCACAGATACTGGTGACTCTGTGCTGCTTGTCCTATTGGACCTCACATCCGCTTTCGACACCATCGACCATGAGATCCTCATTGCTAGGTTGGAGCAGTGGGTGGGCATCTCAGGATCAGCCCTAAACTGGTTCAGATCCTACCTCTCTGACAGGTCTTTTTGTGTGTCCATCAATGATTTTACTTCTGCAGTGGCGGCTCTTAAATGGGGGGTTCCGCAGGGGTCCATCCTGGGTCCTCTCTTGTTCTCCTTATACCTGCTGCCACTCGGTGCTATTTTCCGGAAACACAATATACCTTTCCACTTCTACGCTGATGACTGTCAAATCTACTTCCCCCTAAGACAAAATGGTACAGGCTCTATTCAACCTCTGCTCGACTGCCTGGCTGACATCAGGGACTGGATGGCTTTAAATTTCTTAAGCTTCAATGATAAGAAGTCTGAAGCCATATTGTTCCTTCCCAATGACACAACCTCAAACCACTGCATTGACCTGTCTGCTCTACCCCTGTCCGAAAAACAAAAAGTCAAAAATCTGGGAGTGATAATGGATCCTTCCATGAAACTCAACAGTCATGTAAACATGATCGTCAAATCCTGTTTTTTCCAGCTGAGGCGTCTGTCTAAGCTGAAGCCCATATTATCCAAAAAGCACCTGGAGACAGTGATTCACGCATTCATTACATCTAGGCTTGATTACTGCAATTCACTTCTGTTTGGCGTCAGTCAAGCCACCATTGCACGATTACAACTGGTTCAGAACGCAGCTGCCCGATTTTTAACCAGCACACGCAAAAGAGAGCACATTACACCAGTCTTGGCCTCCCTTCACTGGCTACCGGTTCATCTTCGAATCCAATTCAAAATTCTCATGTATGTCTACAAATCGCTGAACAGTCTCGCCCCCGCCTATCTCTCGGATCTGATACACCCATATGTCCCTCCACGTGCTTTGAGGTCAGAGGATCAGGTACTCTTAATAGTTCCAGAAACTCGCCTTAAGCGCAGGGGTGACAGGGCGTTCTCTGTAGCAGGCCCAAGACTCTGGAACGAGTTACCGCTGCTCATCAAACAGGCCCCCTCCCTCTCGGTTTTCAAATCCCGGTTAAAAACTCACTACTACTCCATCGCTTTCAATGCCAGCTGATTTGTATTGGATCGTTTGATTTATGATCTGCAATGTTTTTATGTTTTTCGTGTTGTACTTCATTGTCTGTGTTGCCTGTTGCGTGTTTGTTTGTCCAGCACTTTGGTGTGGACTTGTTCCTGTTTAAAGTGCTTTATAAATAAAATGGTATGGTATGGTATGGTATCACATGTACCACATGCGGTGCAAATGACAATAAAGACTCTCTGACTCTGACTCTCTGACTCATACCCATGAAAACATAACACCAATTTCTAAATCAATACTGTAGTTTTAGGACAGCTCAGACTAAAACAGCAGTGATGCACCCAAACACAGAACAGTGCATGTTGCTGTGTTTTTAGAAACCACACTACTTTTAATGACTGAATGCGTGAGATTATTTTTAGCACACAAAGTAGTCAGGATTTAACTTTTCTCAAGGAATTAGGAATCACTCATGTTTCTCTTCAAATTATTTCATGGTTCGTGTTTCATTAAATCTGTTGATTCGAACCTTTAAATCTGTTCAGAACCAGAAAG
>JBBPBX010051144.1:0-12606 GCA_038048925.1 Garcialebias charrua | reverse complement strand
CCAAGTGATTGGGTAAAATAACTCATAATTTCATCTAAAAACCAATCTAATTATTGTGTACTGTAATGTGTTCTTGAATCTGGATAATTATTGTTTAGTTGTCACATTAAATGTTTTTATTGTGCTATTGATGTTTGTGTGCGTCTCTTCTGTTTTACATGAGTGTGTGTTGGTTTCTGTGTTAGGTTTTGTTGCGAGCGTCTTGCTTTGATTTTGCTTTATCTGCACTTTTTGTGCTCAGTATTCTTTTGAAATGTATTTATTGTGCTCGTATGTTTATAGAAATCAGGGGTGGCACTGTGGAGCAGTGGTAAGAGCTGTCACCTCTCAGCAGCATGGTGGCAGGTCTGACTCTTGCCTTGGGCCATTGTGGCTGATAATTTTTTATGGACTAAAGCCGTTTTAATGCTGTACAGTAATTTAGTCTTGACTTTTAGAAGGACCCCTTTAGAAGATGGCCACCACAGCTAACCAACGTTAGCAAACGTATAAACGGCTGTTTGTTAGTCTGATTTATAGATATGAGCCTAACATTCAGTGTGGTTGTAACTGAGACTCATTAACACATTCTTGGAGTGCTACACATTACATTTATTTGTCTAAAATTTCAGTCAACACTATCTGTCATCAACCTTTTAATCTGTTTTGTAGAACCAACCAGAAAGTCTCATTTTTATGAAGTGGTCACATTTATGAACACTGCTGTTCATTATGCCAGTTTTGCCCTCCCTGCGCTGGCTCCCAGTTCACTTTCAAATTCTGTTCAAAATCCTTCTGTATGTTTTTAAATCTCCGAACAGTTCTGCCCCCTCCTAGCTCGCTGATCTGCAGCATCATATGTCCCACAGCGCTCTCTGAGATCAGCAGACCAGACGCTTCTATTGGTTCCGGGAACTCGTCTTAAGCTCAAAGTTGACAGGGCCTTCTCTGTTGCAAGTCCAAGACTGTGGAATGACTTACCACTACATATCAGGCAGACTTCCTCCCTCACTGTTTTTAAGTCTCACTTAGGCCCTGTACACACGTAGCCGGATATCAGTAAAACCGAACAGTTTATCATGCGGTTTGGCCTTTCATCCACACGTGAACTCCGGTTGATGTAACTATAAACGAATAATAAAAAAACTCCGACCAAAGTGGAGATTTGAGAATTCTCCGCGTTCGAGTCTGCGTGTGGACTTTCAGAACCGGAGATTTATGCTCCAGCTGGAGTAGCGCTGACGTGACATACTGCTCGGAGAAAAAAGCGCTAAAAATGTCAACATACCTGCTCTGACATGATTCCCAGTCGGACATGATTCCCAGTCAACATTTTCCTGCGTTTTATTAACTTTGTACTCCAACACAATAGTAGTAGTTCAACCTCACGGTCTGTCCACACAAATGAAAAAAAAGAACAGGAAGTTGTCGTTGCTTTGAAGAGTTGTGACGGCACTACACTGCCACCTATGGGTTCAGCATATTCATTACAGAAAAAAAACGTGGAAATGTAGACGAAAATTTTAAATATCTGAACATGTATGTACGGAGATATTTTTTTTGCACAGATATTCGTTTTTCAAACACCAGGCTACGTGTGTACAGGGCCTTAAAAACCCATTTTTACTCCCTGGCTTTTGAGCTATGTTTACATGGACATAAGGAATTGGATAAAACGGCCAGTCGGAATAAAAATGCGTCATGTAAATGCTCCATTCGGATGATTCTGAGCTGATTCAGCTCGATCCGAATGAATATGTAATCCGAATTAGAGGGATGGTTGATGCTGATTCATAATCTGAACGGTGTGCATGTAAACACTTAACTTAATCATCTTTTTCTTATTGTGGAAAACTGACCTGACTGCGCATGTGCGACCTATGTCTAGCTCACGTATTTTCACCTGGATAAATGCTAATATTTCGGGGAAGCAACATTTGTTTGTGAGCGATACAACATTTGTACTAGAAACTTTGAAAAGGCTCATAATTATCGAACGCCTTGATGGTCAACCACCGTCATTAAAACCTGGCATGGGTCCATTTTGGCCGCTCTGGTGTCTTTACGTTCATCACAGAAGTAGAACTTCTTCTTCTGTGGATTTTTAAGGAAAGTTTACCACTGTTAGTGTCAGTATAAAAGCCCACTGCCTGTAAATGCTCATCATGATCAGATTGTGCCCATGTAAATCATTACGTTCAGATTATTTAATCCGAAAACATTTCAATCAGATCAAAGAATTTTGCGCATATAAAAAGGTACCATAGGTATGGTATGGTATGGTATGGTATGGAATGGTATGGTATCAAAACATTTCATAAACATCTGGACAGATTTTAATAACATTTATAAGAAAATAATAATTAGATGTAGAGCTGATTGACCTTTAAGGTTCTTTAACAAGACTCCTCAGCTCAGGACAGAGATGCGTTTTGGCCTTGGTGTGACGTCCAAATGGATTGAGGTGCTGTTGAGCAGCAAAGCGAGGTAGTAAAAGAGGTGAAACAGTCAACACGCGGAAAAAGGAAGCCATTGGTTCAATACTGGGATGACATGATGACATATGGTTTGCGTGTGGTAATGGGATTAAACAACAACATACAGGTGCATTACAGAGGGAAGTCCAGTGATGGTGCACATCAACTAACCACAAACAGTATCACTAAAGTAGAGAGGACCAGAAGACCAGACTTAGCTTTTTTTAGATTTATTTACTGTATCTTGTTTTTCTGTCATATATTTGATGGGTTGTGCTTCACATCAACTCAGCTGAGTTCTGTTCCACGCCTCTTTTAGTTTCACGATGCTTGCTTCATTTATGAAAACTCATGTCTGTGCGGGGCGTGACAAGCTCCATCATCAGGCCATTTCACAAAACTATGAAACAGTCCTTAGAGTCATCCAAATTCAAAATGGCCACCACAGCTTATTGACCGTAGCAACAGAGAATTGTCTATACAGTACATAACTTATTCATATTTACATGTACAGTATTAAGCTAAAGTTTGATGCAGTGGTGGACAGTCACACACAATCCATATGCTAACAGATTTAGCAAAATCTCACAGTACTGTATAGCATGAAATAAAGCAGAACATCATTTATTGTAAGATTTAACCAAAGTAGCTGTAACTCCATCTCTTCGGAACATGAGATGATTTGCGTTTAACAATGTGGCATGAGAGGTGAGACAATACACATTTCTAGAATGATTGTTAGGCCTTTTAATTCTACATTTGTTCATTACTTTTTTTCTCATTTCAGCACGTTTAGCTTGTTTTAAACAAAATATTTAGTATTTGTTACTCATGTTACTGCACACCGACCCCCAGTTGCACTTAAAACTGCATGCAGCTAACAGTATGCCATGTATCCTTTAAAGTTTTTGATTATCAGAGTCAGAGATTCTTTATTGTTATTCGCACCACATGTGGTACATGTGATGAAACGAGATTATGTACACAGGGTCCCAGTTACATCCAACAATAAAATGTAAAAGAGAAATGGTAATAACATCTAAGATATGAACTAAGAAAAACACAAACTAAAAATACACTAGGCACTAATAGCACAAAAACATTACTTCGAACAGCAGCACGAACATGAGTCTGTATGAGCAGATGAACACAAATGAACACAGCATGAAACAGATCAGCAGCAACATGAAACAGATCAGCAGCAACATGATGTGATTTTTTTCACAGTGATTATTCTGGTTAGATATTCATGAGTCTAACAGCCTCAGGGTAGAAGCTGTTCCTCAGTCTAGTGGTTCTACACTTAATGCTCCTCAACCTCCTTCCTGAGGGGAGTGGGGCAAAAAGTGTGTGTGCTGGGTGAGTGGGGTCCTTCATGATGCAGGTGGCCCTCTTCCTGCATCTGGAGGTGTAGATGTCTGTGATGGTGGGGAGGCTGACTCCAACAGACTTCTGTGCAGATGTACGTAAATGATTCATGTAAATGATTTGTCAAGGTTTTGAAGATATAAATGAATCACAAACTGGAAGAATACTGTAAATAGATTCTAAACAGGGTCATCTGTCAGAAATTAGTTTTGTTTTTCTTTCCCAAACTCTCGGTTTTACCCAACCCAATTCAAACCTCTTGCTGTTGTTCCCTTTCGGTCAGTACACTCGGTACAACACAGTAATACTGCATGGTGTAATCCCCATACTACTATGTTGTACCTCGTTTCCCTCCCTCAAGGAACATTGGTTACAGATATTCATAACCTCCAGTTTCCTCAATCTTTTTACTCAAATGAAGTCATGTGAGATACTATTCATCAGGGTTTTTACTTCTCTTCCTTTATTAGTACTGGAGTTTTTCTCTGGTAGTGACTCATGTTCAGGCTGCTGTTTAATATACCATAGTATTTTACATTATTAGTGTTTTGCGCATATCTTACTGTTTCTTTTTATACTTCATATTTTTGCTACTGTTGGATGTAATTGGGACCTTGGGTACACAATTTCGTTCTACTTCATGTACCACATGTGATGTGAATGACAATAAAGATACTTGAACTTGAACCTTGAGAAGAACCATCAACAAATTAAAGAATTTAGCATTTTCAACCAGCACAGATTTGTGTGGAGACCTAAAAGATCCTCATTAATACTTTCGAGATGTGTCAAAAATGAACAGGAGCTAAGAGGGACTCAAAGAGGATATCACATTTAAAAAAAATGAAGGAATGTGTAAAGAAGCTTCTTTAAAGGAAACATCAACTTTAACCTATTTTAATGTTTAGAGCATTTTGTGTTAATCTAATGTTAACCCTACTATTCTGTTAGTAATCAGCACACCTGTTTTAATTTAGTAATCATCCCTTCCAGTATACAGTATTTACTCCCGTTTTTTCTTACTTCTTCTGCAGATTCTTCATTCTGCTGCTTTGTCTGTCTGTATTTGGTCCTGTTCTGCTACTTTTAAATGTATTTAAAGTCATTAAAGTCTTGCTTGACAACTATTGGCTCCTGCTAAAACCACCCAGTGCAAATCGAGTCAATCAGTCTGACATCCAGTGACTATAACAACACCAACAAAAAGCAGAAGTGCAACAGCAATGTTTTACATTTTACATGTTTTATCAACCTGAAATCTCTGCTTCGCGCCGGCTGGTACATTTCTGTTGTTTATTTACTCTTCTCCAGTCAATGCCCTCCGACGCCCCACAGGCGCCTTCATCTGGATGGATCACCCACAGATGTGTGTGCTGTGTTGCCCGTCGGTGGTCCTGCCCGTGGCTTGGCGGGTGAGCGTGGAATAATCCCTGCTGCCTCCGCCGCTGACATATCAGAGCTGTTTATTAAGAGGATGACAACTCTATCAAGCCCCATAAGCGGGCCCTCGTGCACAGGAGTTCTTTTGTTACTTTCAGGGAAGGTGTCATCAATCTTGCTGCCATGCTACTCTCTTGAGCTGTTGATGGCAAACACGATTCCTCCCTTTCTGCCTGGCCTCTCCCGCCTCGCAGTCTGGATTCAGGCGTGGCGAGGGGGGGAATCGGGGGAGATAGGAGGATTTTCCCCGAGAGTGCCTTTTCTTGACAGGCGACAGAGCGGACCGTTTGGACACCAGGGGTGGATATATGGGACCGTGTAATGAAAAGACGCTGACAGGACCTGCTTGCTCTGTAATGAAGGTCCTCTTGAGCTGCGAATGGATACACACACATCTTTCAGGCTTTTGTCTTTCTGCCTTTCCCACAGAATCAATCTCATCCATTCTAACCCCCCCACACAATAAAAGAGAAGGAGAAGCTTCCCAGACAACGGCTCGTGGTGTTAAACATTTACATGCAAAGACACAGTGTGAATTTTTAATGAAACAGCAGCTAAGTTGTTTAACACTCCACGTTTTGCAGCTAAACCCCTGCCTGCATTCGTCAGGGAAGGCGCAGCTGAATTTTCACCTTCGTTCTGTCTGTCAGTGTTACTCAAGACTCGGTGCAGCTCACAGAGATGGACTATGATGTATGTACTCCACTTTGGCATCGACTGAGGTCACAGACTCCATAAATGTCTCAGACAAGTCTGATATTTTAATCTCTTTTTAGTTGGGGGGGATGTTGGACCTTTGCCCAATCAATACACAGGCCAACCGCCGTGCCAAGACATCTCATGGCAACTTTTCATTGTTCTGTCGGAGAGCTGAAATGTCAACCCGAGTAGTGCTGCTCAACGTGAAGCTGAAATATGTCTGTCTGCAGTCAGAAACATCTTTCTTTTATGACCTAGAAGCTTCTGACAATAATGAACATAGAAAATGCCAAAGATGCCTGAGGATGAGCGGCAGACTGACACCTGAAATTTCCTTTTTTTTCTTCCACCCTCTCCCTCTCACAAATCAAATCCAACCTGTTTAATTCATCAGTCAACAATAGCCTCGGATGGCAGAGTGGGAGAAGTGGTGGTGGTGGGAGTGGGGGGCGTCGGTGCTGCTCCCTTTGTGAGCAGCCAAAAATATCGAGACGCTCTCTCACATTAACATTGCTAATTTGTTTGCCAATGGCTTCCAAAGGCTCTGAATAATTGGCTGCGAGATATTGTTTGCTCAGGTGTTCCACGTAATTGAATCCTGCATTGGAAAAACACTGTGGCTGAATGTTGGAGGAATACCGAAAAGACCGGATCGTGCACTTTGAGATGCGTTTTTTGTCTCCTTTGATCGTCCCAGATTAACTCCCATCCCAACGTAGCGACAAGCCGTGATTGCCACACATTAACTTCCTGGCTAACGTTACAATGCGCGCATGTTTTGAATTACAAAACAACTCGTGTTCACCCGTTTCCAATTAAACGTCCTGTTGTTGGAGCTCCTTTTGTGGCTCCTTTCTGGGACGATGTGCTTCCCCGTGCACATGCTGACCTTTTGAAGCTCACAGATTGGATTCATGCAGCCATTATTCCGACCAAAACGCGGCCTTTGTCAGCAATCCTCCGTGAGCGCTGCACTGATAAGCATGTTAATGTGAGTTGCTGCAGCCACAGGCCCATGTGCACATGTGGAAGTGATAGCCAGCTGGACACGTGTTGACAGAGCCGGATGATGTATTTGATCATAGTTAGTGGTGGGGAGGCTCGGATTCGGCTGCTCGACGCTGACCTAACGCCTCGACTCAATCAGTCACCTTGTCCTCCCCTTGACTCCTCACCTCGTGATCCCCCTTTCCAACCCCAAAAGGCCCAAGTAAAACAAATCCTTGCTCTGGAGAACTTCCTGGTTCTCAAACTCTGTCCGGGCTGAAATAAATTAGGTTTGAAATCAGAGGTGGATTCTGTTTTTTGCCACATTTTGACTGCATGTTTCAAACCAAGAGCTGCAGAATCTTTAAAAAAAAAAATATTTTAAATAAAAACACACGTCGCTAAAATGATTAAATCTGAGACTGCTGTAGGAGCAGAAGTTTAATTAAATCGGAAACCGTGTCAAATAATTTTTGACTTTTTAGGTTTTCTAAAAGTATCAGCTGACAGAAGCAATCAGTTTCAAGTTTGATTACCCAAAAATAGAAGTTTGGATTAAAGAGCAATTTGTCAATGTGAGTTTGAAGGAGGAGCCTGCTTTAAAACGTGTCAAGTCTTCGCAGGTCATGCTGAGCAGAAGAGCAGAAGAAATTTTTTATAAAAATAAAAATGTCGAAAGTCTTTCAGAGTTCACGTCCAACTGATTTAAGAAAACAATGAAGCAAAGCGTCTTCTAATTAATTCCCCCCAACAGTTACAAAATCAGCCAGTACAGTTTTTTTATTCAACCTTTATTTACAAATAACTACTGCTGTCGATCAAAAACAATATTGTATTAGTAATTTTGTTGATTTAAAAAAAGCATTCGATACTATTGATCACACCATTCTCCTTGAAAATTTTAACAAATATGGTATTAGAGGACCAGCATGGGTATCTAGCTATTTGAAAGATAGGAAACAGTTTGTACAGATAAATGATGTAAGATCTGACCTCTGTAATATCACATGTGGAGTTCCTCAAGACTCTGTACTTGGACTAAAGCTATTTATTTTATATGAGAATGACTTGGTAAATGTGTCAGGACTCCTTAAACGTGTACTTTTTGCTGACATGTTTTTGTTTAGGTATAGAACAAATGTTGGAATTGATAAAGACAGAATTTGTCAAAATACAAACTTGGTTTAAACTCAATAAATTATCATTAAATCTAGAAAAACTAATTACATGATATTCAGTAATAAAAAGAAAACTGTTGATGTTCCATTCAAAATTGAGGGTGTTGAGATTTGTAGAGTGAGTGAGGTGAAGTTTTTGGGTGTTATTATTGATGACAAACTGACATGGAAACAACACATAAATTCTGTAAGAATAAAAATAGCTAAATCGATTGCAGTACTGTACAAAGTCAGAGACCTATTGAATGATAAAGCTCTGTATTTGTTGTATAACACAATCATTGTTCCACACTTAATCTATTGTATTGATGTTTGGGGGAAAGTGTGTAAAACAATTACAAAGCCTATTTTTGTTTTACAGAAAAGAGCTGTAAGAAAGCATTACCGTCATCCATCAAGCACATTATTTTATCAACTGAAGTTATTGAAGTTCCATGATTTGGTAGATTATAATATTTTATCAGTTATGTATAGGGCTCAGAATAACGCATTACCTTTAAATATCCAAATGCATTTTGTTAAAAGACAAAGTTGTTATAATCTTAAGGGGACAGAGATGTTTGTAAAACCACAATTCAGAACTAGTTTGAAGGGACGTTCTACCTCAATCCAGGGAATTGGATTATGGAATGGTTTGGAGAATGAAGTTAAAAATGCCAAGTCAATGTGTACATTTAAGAAAATGATCAAAACTAAATTGTTAAAAAATATATATGAAATAGCGTAATATGTATTGTATTAGTTGGAAAATTAGAAAGAGTTAGTCATTTTGTACTGTTACTGGAAGATTATTATTGTTTGAACTGATTGTTTGAAAAAAGGGGCAGATATAATAAGATTTTTTCTTCTTTCTGCTACCTTTCATTTTTTTATATTTTGTATGTTATCATTTATGGGATTGTTTTTTATTGTATTTTTGTAAAAAAAAATATAAAAGAACACATTTAATAAATATAAACATAAACATTTTTAGCGAGTCTCCAGGGCTCATTTTCAAGAGACCTGTGTTTATAATTACATATAGTTAAATTAAAAAAGTTAATAGTTTATAATAAAATGGCATTCTTGAAGGAATGCATATAGCCCACAGTCTTTTAGAGTTTTAAACCAAGATGCTCTCAGGTGGAGAGCTGTAGCCGTTTTAGTTCAACCTTGGAAATACAGGATCTCCTGCCTTACTGTGAGATCTCGCAACATGTATTAGTGCTCAGAGTGTGCCATGAGTATGACTGTCAGCTACTACCATGCTAAACCGTAGCTTAACGTTAGGAAATATCACTGAGTTACAGCTATTTTTGTGTTGGCCAGCCATCTTGAATTGTACTGACTCAATAATTATTGCCTGAAAGTTTAATTAAAATATGAATACAAATTAAAAGATATGTTCAGTTCTTTATGATATTTTGCTAACAGTGCAGACCGACAACTGCTGTGTTCAGCCGCTTTTATCTAAATTTTAAAGCCTGGCCAAATTTGTGTAGCTGTTTTTGCTTCCCCCCTGCTTCAAAATAAAAGTTAATTTCTCTTAAACAAAGCCACATGCGTTTTATTTGTTTAGTTTGACCCCATGTCCTCCTGATTTCAGCACACATTCACTTGGATGTTGTTCCAAAGACCTTTAGGTTACATCACAACATAAATCACATGTTAAACAGGGGTTAATTTATCATTATAATAAATCAGCTGCTTGCTCAGAAAGTAAAATAGGGACTTTCTTTTGGCCAAGGTGGTGTATTTTAAACAAAACGTGAAGCTTGCCTAAATGCTGAACAATATAAACCAAATAAAGCAGCCACCTATTATTAGTCTGACACTGTGCATGTGAATGAGTGAACGTGAGCAGATAAAGACTCGACCCATCCTTGTCGTGTTCCTCCTGCTGTTCTTGAGGCGTTGAGGCGGCGTTTGTTCTCCTGCTGGAGGCGGCGGCTGCTGTCAGTGGGCACCGTTGCCATGAGGACTGCATCAAAGTTTAAGGTGGGTGGTACATGCCAGAGGAACGTCCACAAGAAAGCAGCAGAACCTTTCATTGTAACAAGATGAATATTTTTTAGATGTTTTTTTATTGGCATTTTTAGTAATAAAACAAACTACAGCACCATCAACACCCCTCCCAAACCAAACAGAACAGCACATCAAATAACAAAGGTTACACAGTCAAAGCAACATAAGGTAAATACACCAGATTATGAAACACACCATTTCAAGAATACACCAGGGAGCACGATCCCTTCATTGAATAGATTTTAGTACAGAGTCCCATATTGTCCCAAACATGTTCATTTTGTCCTCATTGTAATATCTCCATCTTTCCAGAGACAATGTGTTTTGCCAGTTCTCCCAACCACTGTTCAAATGTGGGTACAAAGTCCTTCTTCCAAACCTTCAAGATCAACTTCTTAGCGATCACCATACCAAACAAAAGGGCAACTTTCTCATATTTATTGGCCAGGGGCAAAACCCCTGGAGCTCCGAGAATAGCAACCAGGGGATCAGGATCCCATTGTTTCCCAAAAGCAGTGGAAAAGAAATAAAAAAAATCTTCCAAAATGTATGAAGCTGTATACATGACCAAAAGGAGTGAAGCAAGTTGCCCGTTGCAGCTTTACACATTGGTGACTCATTCGGATAAAAAGTGCTTAATTTTTCTCTCGAATAATAAAGTCTATGTAATGTTTTGAATTGTATAAGATTATGCCTAGCATTAACTGAACAGTCATGTATTCAAACTTTCCTCCCACACACCATCAGGTATCTGTTGTCCCATCTCATCCTCCCATGCTTTCTTGATTTTAGTTAGGTCTACCGGTGCATTATTGAGAATGCTGTAAAAGTATGACACTGCCCCATGATTAACCGGATCAAATTTATTTATTGCCTCCAGAGTCTCGTGTCTGGTAAGAGTTCTAAAATGTGATATATTTTTACCAACATAGTCCCTAATCTGTTGAAAACAAAAGAATCCCGACCGTGGAACATCACATACAGAGCTCAACTGAGTAAAGGACGCAAGGGTGCCATCAACGTACAGATCCCCCACCACACAGATCCCCTTCATTCTCCACACCTGGAAACCGACATCGCTGAGACCCGGAACAAAAGAGTGGTTTTCGCAAATGGGAGCATCCAAGTAGACTGCCGGAGCTTTTATATAGCTCCGTATCTGTTTCCAAGTTCTTATAGTGTTGACAATAACCAGATTATTATTTTTTAGAAATTTTAATATTGTGGTTCTGACATTTTGGTGATGCTCCTGTCTCTGCATCTGGCCCCTTCAGTGCAATCAGAGCTCCTCTCGTGCTTCTGCGGCCTTGTTTGTGTGCACGTTTGAATCTCCAGTCTGATAATCAGTGAGAGAGAGACGTTAAGAGGAGTGTGACAGAGTTCTGTATGCCACACCTGACATCTTCATCCCATCACTTCTCCTTGTGGTTTTTATTCATTTTCCTGCAGGTTCTCAGGCGCCGGCATCTGTGCCGTTTCCAGGCGGATACACCGCAGTGGACTGGGAGTTCTGGAGAATTCAGAAAGGGCCACAGCAGCTCAGGCAGGTGGAGAGAAGTAAGAGCTGTTTACAGGAAGAGAGAAAATACAGGAATAGAAGAGAGAGAAAAAATCGCTCCCTTTCCGAGCCGTGTACTTGGAGTGTTTAGCAGACGTGCTGTCAGATTCAGGGGTTAGAGGGGATGATTGTATCGACAGGCTTTATTTGCTGGTTAGGAGTGAAAACGAGTCAGAAGGCAGAAAGTGCTTCTGATGCAGAAACACACTATAAATCATCAAATGCAGTTCCTGCTGGGGGGAAATGAAAGCAGGAAACACTTGCTGAATAAGTGGCCAGACTTTTTTTGTATGAACTCAAACATGTTTGCTTCATTGGACCAACACGTCCAGTGTAATTTGGCCCACGTGAACTGGAATTGGAGTCGTCTAACATTTAAAACTTCACCACCAATAAACTAAATACGGTGATTATGATTTATATCGTCTTTAAAACCCAGTGACTTGATGTTTGAGAAACACAACGTCACAGTCCATGAAAATTAATTGTTGCTCGAAAGAATGTCAAGTTTTGTAATCCAGCAGCTTGAATTTATAGCATTCAGATTAGCGTGCAGCATGAGGGCTGGCGGACACGTCTAAACTCTGTTTTGTGTGTTTGATTCCATACAAACAGTCCTGGAGCACATGTTTGACTTCCTCAGTCTTCACTACACTCATTTGCACTTTCACGATTTACACACTAAATTACAAACTCTGTGTAGCGGGAAGATGGGAGACAAATCAATCAACACATCGAGCTAATAACCATATTAACATGTGTTTCTCATGGTGCTAATATTCTTTTTAAAATGTTACATTTTCTTGGAGATTTTGTGACGGAGCATTGATGGTTGAAACATTTTTAAATAAAATTTTTTTTTAAACTTTCTCTAAGATACTAAACAGAACTGCAAAACCAATATTATCTGGAATAC
>JBBPBX010051142.1:14318-24691 GCA_038048925.1 Garcialebias charrua | reverse complement strand
GGCAGCTGAGGAATAAATGCACAACTGCCATCAAACGTAACTATTTTTTATCTCAGACCTCCAAAAATCTAAACGACCCTAAAAAGATTCTGGAAAACCATCAAATCTCTCTCAGGCACCCCCCAATCATCTGACCTCCCATCACAACTTCTCGTTAACTCTGTTCCTGTGTCAAATAAGCACGAGATCCTGAACTGTTTCAACAAACATTTTGTTGCTTCTAGTTCATTATTTGACACAGTTACAAATGGAAAATCAGCCACTTCATCTAATAACCAAACTTCTACAAATCAAATCCCTCCTACAAGTCAATCACACCTTCTCTTTTTCTCCGTTCTCAGTCAGTGAGGTAAATAAACTGTTAAATGATCTTGATCCTAAAAAATCTGCAGGTCCAGATGAACTTCCACCTTATTTCTTAAGGCTGGCTGCTCATATCATCACAGTCCCATACATACATAATCCCATCTGCACCAGATTTTTTTTTTTACTTGAGCAATGAGCAATTGGAGAAAAATTGATATTAATTAAAAAAATTGACTTGTCCCAACCGGTTAAAATGGCTGCCGCCACCATTCCTTCGTGTCATGAAAACTAGGTAAAAAACTATTATTTCTTTGCTGAGAAAAATATATTTCTTAGCTGATGTTATATCAGAAGAACCCTTGCTTCTCTATCAGTTTATAAAAACACTACAAACACAGATTGACCCGTCCTTTACTGTGTTTTTAGTGTTTTTATAAATGCTGATAGAGAAGCAAGGGGACTATAGTTTTTTTCAGAGATTACTTTGTCTAACATCAGTCTGTCAGTAGATAGTGACAGAGTGAAGAAATATGTTTAAATTATTTTTTTTAGAAAAGTTACACACTGCACTAGAAAGTTACATAGTGCAGCTTTAAAGAACATATGGTCTTAAAGACCTTAACAATGGTGAACACCCACGGTATTAAGAATCAGAAGTCCTCCTTATGAGTTGGTGATAAGCATTGCGGGAAGATTCTTCTTAATAAACAGGAGCATCTCAGCTTTTTCACTCATGAGTCTATTCCTGTGTTCATCCACAATGTTGGATGCAGCACTGAATAAGCGCTCACTCTCCACGCTTGTGCAGGGTGCAGACAGGTAATAATAATAATAATAATAATGAATTCCATTTATAATGCACTTTTCATTAATAAAAATCTCAAAGTGCTACAAAGTGTAATAAAGCAAAGATCAAAATAAAACAAGTGATAAAATCAATAATAATATCGACTAAGATCAAAGATAAAATCATGTGGATGCAGATTAGGCTTGCTTAAAAAATAAATAAAATAAAACAAGTGATAAAATCAAGTAAAATCAATAATGATATCAGCTAAGATCAAAGATAAAATCATGTGGAGGCAGAATAGGCTTGCTTAAAAAGAAAGGTCTTTATGCTGCTTTTAAAGTCAACCAGTGACTGTGGAGCTCTCAGGTCATCAGGGAGGGAGTTCCACAGGCGGGGGGCAGCCACACAGAATGCTCGGTCTCCCATGGTCCTCAATTTGGTCCGAGGAATATGAAGTAAATTACTGTTCTGTGATCGTAGAGACCGGGTGGATGAATATGGTAAGGTAAGCTCTTGCTACTCTAGCAAGTTCAGGAAACCGTATCTTATTAATGTTCCAGTATTCCAATGGTGATGCACTTCTAGAGATGGGTGGCTCTGCGAGGTAGATAATCATCTCTGATGGTGATGCACCGTCTGCGTGATCCTGCTGCATGGTTTCTTCTGCCATGATTTCTCCAAACATTGAAGACAACGATCCTGCTCGTGGAACTTTCGCTACTGGCTCCCCTGTTTTGGCAGCTTCAGGTGTTTCGTTTGCGTTCCTTTCAGCGGCTTCTGTCAACAGACCAACAAGCAGTCTTTGTGTTTTGGTCTTGAGTCCTTCAGAAAAAAGTCTGTCTTTGTACCTTGAATGGGGAAGAGGAGAATAATAACTTTAAACAGAACTCTTTGTTTCTGGCCACTTCAGAATAAAAACATTAATAAAATAATGTTTTAATAAATACACATACATTTTTATTAAAAAATGTATATGTACTATTTTTTCAAAACATTATTTGGGAATTTATTTATGTTCTAACCTTGGGTCTATGAGTGTTGCCAAACTGTAGAGGGGCTCATCTTCAATGTCAGCAAATCTTTTGGTGACAGATTCCAGCAGTGTGGCCTTCGTTGTCTTCACACCTTAATAATAATAATAAAAATGAATTCAATTTATAATGCACTTTTCATTACTAAAATAAATCTCAAAGTCCTACCTTGATCTGTAACAGCATCTTTGGTGAGGATACGCTTTAAAACAATCACAGATGGTATGACATCAGAAGCAGAGGCTTTGGATGAGCATATTTCTTTTGTCAGCTCTTCAAAAGGTTCCAGGAGTGTTATTATATTTTCAGTCAATTCCCATTGTGAAGATGCAAAAGTAGCAGGTAGCTCATAGTCAGACTCATAAACACGTAATGCTCGTTTTTGCTCAAGGAGACTTTGGAGCATATAATAGGTGCTATTCCACCTTGTGCTGACATCTTGCTGCAGTCTTTTGGTGGGCTGGCCCAGTTGTTTTTGTACACTTTGAAGTCTTGCATATGCTAATGGAGAGTGTCTGAAGTGCCCCACAATGCGTCTCCCTTTAGCAATAATGTCATTTATACTGCGCTGCGACAGCACTGCGTCATGAATGGCCAGCTGCAGGGTGTGTGCCATACACCCTAAACTTGGTAATCCAGAGTCTGTCATAGCTTTCACCATGTTTCTGGCATTATCTCTTAGGATCACGTGTATCTTGTCCTTTGGAATATTCCATGTCTGAAACATTTTCTCAAATGTGGTTGCTAACGCTACGGCAGTGTGGGAGCCAGAAAACTCCTGGGCATGAAGAACAGCTTTCTGAGGTTTAAAATCTGGATCAATCCAGTGAGCAGTTAAACTTAGCATCGACACAGGACTGACATCCGAGCTCCATATATCACTTGTGAAACTCACAGAGGACGAGACAGCTACTTTAAGGAGACTTTCGACGTGAGAGTAAACAGTCTGGTGGAGCTCTGGCAGGGCCACGTCTGTAAAATATTTACGTCCCGGTAGCACGTAGCGGGGCTCCACGTGAGAGAGCAGTCGGCGGAACCCGGTGTCTTCCACCACTGAGAACGGCTGGTCATCTAGCCCGATGAATTCGATGATTTTTCGGGTTATTTGTTTAGCTTTCTGCCCGTCACGCTCGTACGGGCGAGTGTTAGCAAGTGTGGGCTGCGTTAGCTGTCGTCCGAATGCTGCTGCTCCGCGTGTCTTCTCTGCTGCGAGTCTCGAAAACTCACCATACTCTTCCAAGTGCTTGGTCTTTAAATGACGAATTAGGTTTGTTGTGTTAAAAGACTTCGTCAAACTTCCTCCACGAGGTACTTTTTCTTCGCACGTTTTGCAGTTTGCAAACTTCGAATCATTCTCACAGATGGTGAAAAACTTCCAGACGGCAGACATGTTTGTTTTTTGAGCTGCTTCCTCTACGCGCATGCGCAATTTATACCCACTGAGCGGGAGGGAGAAGCGGGGTGAAAGGGGGGTGGGGGACAAACTGAATGCTGCACAGGCTTGCTGCACAGGTTCTGTGATCGGTAATTGAAGGCAAAAGCCGATCGCATACGCTTTAATGATTATCGACCGATTATGATCGGTGACCGATCGATCGGCACATCCCTAGTTATTATGCTATGTTATTCTTTAATGTGGAGCATTACTGTGTTACTTGACCATATAATGGTGTCAGAGTTGAATTTTATGTCAAATTGTGCTTTTCAGATTTGTTTTAGAAGTGTTAAGATGCTAATCCAAGTATTTTACTACTGGAGACTAGGCGTCTGTCTTTTTCCTGAACATTTCTCTCTGCTTCTGGCTGTAACCTTGAATCTTGATAACAGCAAGTGAACTCCTCGACTGGTTCTTCTGAACCAATCGGAGAGGGACAAGTCACTGATCTCAGATCCTCTTCTAAGGGTTCCAAGCTTTCCTGGAATCTCTAGTTCCTGTAAGGAAGAGGAGATGTGAACTTTCTCTTTAAGCTGTCGGACATTTGGTCAAGAACCAAAGACTTCGTTCTCAGTAAGGGCTAATAACATGCTTGTTATCAGTCCACTTCGAACCGAGCGTAAGCTCAGAACTTTGAATTAAAGTCCTTTCTGGAATAAGTTATCTTGAGCCAAAAACCATGACTGTCACGACTTCTGCCGACTAAAGCAAGTATCACAGACACTGACAAGGTAAACACGTTTGGATTCCAGCTTGGACTTGCGGGACCTACGACTCGTTATGTCCAAGGCTGATCACAGTTCTTTACCAGAACCGAGGCGGACGTCTTAAGGTAATGCTGGATCCCCACGGCACGCATCTCGCGCAGCCAAAACAGCCACTTTACATTGAAAGTCTATGGGGACGCACATCTTGGAGCAGCGGGTCGTGTCGCGGCGCATCTACAGCATACAAGCAGCGCGAAAGTGAGCAGCAGCTGTTTCCTACTCCCGCGTCGCATCCGAGCAGCGACTGTGGAAGCACGGAATGCCGTGCTTCCACAGCTCGCTTCAGCTCGCTGCTCAGCAGCAAACAATCAGGACCAATCAGGAGAGACTCTGCCATGTGATCACGCAACATGTAAACAGGTAAACATGGAGGAGAAACTTACAGCAGGTCGTCAAACTGGGCGCGGGTGACACGGAAGTACCGCTGAAAGCGCTCCTCGTCTGCGCGCAGCTCCTGGATCAGATGGTGAAATTCACCGAATTCATGACGCCTCTCTAATGTGGGGTGAATCCAGAATCGTCGTTGTGCACGGCGTCTGCGTGTTGCTGCTTTGTAGATTAAGTACAACAAGGCAATTCTTCGTATTGCGTCCGCCATTTTTCTGAGACCGGAAATAAACAAACACCACCACCGGAAGAGGACCAACACGCTCCTCCTCCCACTGCAGACGCGTTAGATGAGGACAGTCATCTGTTGACAAGCAGCCAGTACAGTGCGTTTGGAGATTTTTGGAAGCGCGATATGCTTTAGGTGAGGATGAGGCATTAAGGTAAAGGAGCAGCTGTTTGATTACTGGAGGTGTGATATCTTAGCTGGATGCGTATGGAAGAGTGTCATCTGGTTTTATAAATGCATGATAAACTTCCCTCTTTACAACCTCTCCAACCTCTTTTATTCCTCCTATTTCCTTCTCCCTCATTCTAAGCTGGAAACTACATAAAGCTAAGAGCCACAGATAAAAAAGTAATATGTCAACTCATTACTATGTCTGTTGTTACAATTTAAGTGTGCTGATGCGTGTTAAATTGCAAGAAAGTGAAATCCGCCAATCAAGTGTAATGATGTTAATTTTAGTTGATTTATTTTAAATAAAAGGTAGTGGCTCCTGGCCTACCAACTAAAATCAACGTCTCATGGTCACTTCATGTTTTATTTGTCCATCATAAACTGATCACAGAAATGGTGAGTAAACTGAAAAAGAAAAGAATCCGTAAATTACTATTCAATCTGAATAAGTAAAAAATTAAGGTAAAGGGTGTCAGTTTAATACTGACCCCCTAAATATCCTTACACTGCGAAGGCCTCAATGCTGCTTGCAGCTTTAATTTAGACAGTTCCCTTTAATTTTGTGAGCAGTGTATGTTTGTTGGGTGACTATAGCGCTTCCTACTAATAATTCTTATAGCACTTTTTTGTAAAATAAAAATAGGATTTTTAATTGTTTTGCATGCTTTTCCCCAAACTTCAATACAATAGATAAAATGTGGAACAATCATTACATTATACAATATATACAAAGCTTTGTCATTCAAAAACTCTTACTTTATACATTAATATAATTGATTTTGCTATTTTTATTCTTAAGTATTTTACATGAGATTTCCATGTCAGCTTCTTATCAATAACAACACCCAAAAATTGTACAGTATTTCATTAATTATTGATTTCAATGCTGTCAATTTGAAAGTTGTTGTTTAAAGTTACTTCTACGACAAACTAAGGTTAATGCGGAGGGTCTTTTGAAAATTTCTAGGTGGCGCTCTTGAGCCGTTTCTGTTGTGATTTTTGCCATGCACCCAAAATACGTAAATTTTCACCAGTCCTGATGTGGCCGCCAAATTTGGTGAGTTTTGGGATATGATAAAGCCCCCAAAAGGCCAATTAATTTGGCAGAAAAAAATGCAGCTCGGGACTGAACAGAGCAATTACAATAGGCCTTCACAGCTTCGCTGCTCGGGCCTAATGAGGCTCAGTAGTGTGTGTAACCTCCCAACAACACTTGGGCATGCTCCTGATGAGATGGCGGATGTTGTCCTGAGGGATCTCTTCCCAGATCTGGATTAGAGCATCATTTAGCTCCTGAACAGTTTGTGGTGTGATGTGGCCTTGGCGGATTGAGAGAAACATGATGTCCCAGATGTGTTCAATTGGATTCAGGTCTGGGGACTGGTTAGGCCAGTCCATAACATCAATGCTCTCATCATGTAGGAACTGCTGACACACTTAAGCCTAGCATTGTCATGCATAAGAAGGAGCCCAGGGCCCACTGCACCAGCAAATGGTCTCACAATGGGTCTGAGGATCTCATCCCGGTACCTTATGGCAGTCAGGGCACCTCTGGCACATGGAGGGTCTGTGCGGCCATCCAAAGAAATGCCTCGCCATACCATGACTGACCCACCACCAAACTGGTCATGTTGGAGGATGTTGCAGGCAGCAGCATGTTCTCCAGGGTGTCTCCAGATTCTGCCACGTCTGTCACATGTGCTCAATGTGAACCTGCTTTCATCCGTGAAGAGAACAGGGCGCCAATGGCAAATCTGCCAATTTTATTGTTCCCTAGCAAACGCCAATCGTCCTGCACAGTGTTGGGCTGTAAGCACAGACCCTATATGTAGTCGTCGGGCCCTCAGCTCATACCACCCTCATGGAGTCTATTTCTGACAGTTTGAGTGGAAACATGCACATTAGTGGCCTGCTGGAGGTCATTTTGTAGGGCCCTGGCAGTGGACCTCCTACTCCTCCTTGCACAAAGGATGAGGTAGTGGTCCTACAGCTGGGTTGTAACCCTCCTACGGCCCTCTCCATGTCTCCTGGTGTACTGGCTCCTGTACTCCTGGAACCTATTCCATGCTCTGGACACTGTGCTGAGAGACACAGCAAATCTTCTTGCCACTGCTCGCATTGATGTTCCATCTTGGATTAGCTGCACTACTTGAGCAACTTCAGTGGGCTGTAAAAAAACACCTCATGATGCTTCTACGCATGAGAGCACTAATAAAATGAAAAAGTGACTAAAAGTTCAACTAGAAAGGACAAGAACAGAGAAATGACCTGTGGTCACCACTTGCAGAATCACTCTTTTATAGGGGTTGTCTTGCTAATTGCCTCTCGTTCCACCTGTTGTGTGTTCCATTTGCACAGCAGCAGTTGAAACTGATTCACAATAAGTGTTACTACCTAAGTTGTGACATTGATTTCACAAAGGTGTCACTGATTTGGAGTTACATTGTTTTGTTTAGGTGTTCCCTTTATTTTTTTAAGCAGTACAAATATATTATTTCAGCAGCTGAAATGATTTGGAGTTGCATTGTTTTGTTTAGGTGTTCCCTTTATTTTTTTAAGCAGTACAAATATATTATTTCAGCAGCTGAAATTATTAAAATTTTATGATTTGGTTGAATATAGTATTTTACAAGTCATGTATAAAGCTCATAAAAATATTACCCCCAAATATTTTATTAAAATTTGTTGAAAAAAAGTCATTATAACCTTACGAGAATGGAAATGTTTGTAAAACCTCCATTTAGAACTAGTCTGATAGTCTGAAGGAGCTACGTTGTAATTCAGGGAATATGACTGGAATTGTCTTGATATCACCATAAACAGTTCTAAAACTATTTATGTTTAAAAAGATGATTAAGTTAAAGTTGTTGGGAAGGTATAGTGCCAGGTGAAGGATACTTGAAGGTTTTTTTTTTTTTTTCAGTTTGGAGATTGTTTAAGTGAAAGTTGTAGTTATTTTGTATTTTTTAAACAAGGGGCAGATAATAATTTTTTATCTTCTTTCTGCACCCTTTTCATTCAATGTTTTATTTTTCTTTCTGATGAATTTGTTTTATTTTAAATGAATGAAATTTTTTTTTTAAACCATGCATCGCTGGGGGTGTTGTTTCAGGGGCACGTTGGCTCAAACTTTTATTGTGCTTCATCTGACTCTCAGCATATTCTACTGAGTGGAACAAGTTAGATGTGTTCGCACCGCTAGTTAGAACGTCTCTCTGACACATTTGGCAGCATACTGAAACCTGCAGTTTATCAGATCTTCGAAAGCTGATCCACTTCCACACCGGCAAATTAGTATTTCCTCTTATCATTTATGTCATCTGCTTTATGTTCGCTTGTGAAACCTTGTTCAGTCACATTCTGACTGTCATGGGAACTCAGTTTGAAGCGAAAACTTAACGCGCGTTACAGATTATAATAATAATAATAATAATAATCATTTTATTTAAAAGCGCCTTTCAGGACACCCAAGGACACATAACAAACCAATACAGTGTAATACAGATCAAACATTATCAGAGTGGAGCTGCTGCAGGACAGGAGTGATGATGCAATTTCAATCCTGTGTATGTCCTGTACATATTGCAGTTTTGATAATAAAGTTGACTTTGACTTTTGACTTTGACTTTGATGTGGTTATAGTAAGAGGTTTGAGTGATGACACGGGCAGCTGAGTTCTGGACCATCTGTAACTTGTGGAGAGATTTGTTGGGGAGGCCGTAGAGAAGGGAGTTGCAGTAATCGATACGGGAAGTCACAAGACTGTGCACCAGGATGGCTGTGCAGATTAGCTTAGTTTAGCCTGCTACCGCTAACGCCTTCGGGACTCGAGCTCTGCGTTACATCTACATCACCATGCACTTAAGTAGTTGTCGCAGATTTTTCTGTTTGGGTTGAAACTGCTTCAACCCGAACAGAAAAAGAAATGTGTCAGTGAAACGCTGTAATCTTATCAAAATATCGAAAATGTGCTTAAAACTCATATTGTTATTGCATAAAAGTATATTGTGAGATATATCGAGATCAAATTATTGTCCAACACTATTCTTGACCCAGCTCTGTAGACCCATTAATGATCCTTTATTACCTGACCTAGCTCTGTAGATCCAGTAATGTTCCTTTAGTTCCTGGCCCATCTGTGTAGATCCATTAAATAGTAAATTGATTGAACTTCTTATATAGAGCCTTTCTATCTTATCATGATACTCAAAGCACTTTACACTACAATCTGTGCCCTCATTTACCCATTCATACAGCATCCTACTTTATCTTTACAAAGACTAACAAGTGCTTCATAACATTCATACACTGATCGGACATACATCGGAGGCAATGAGAGGTTCTGTTTAGGGCTGGGCCATATCATATCATTCACAATAATACTGGTTAAAAAAAAAGCTTGCCCGGGCAAAAAAACGATATATGCTAATTTCATGACGTAATACGTCAGGGCGCCCCGCCCCCTTAACAACCGAGCGCTTTGAACGACCAAACCGAACTGCGCACCTCCCCTCCACCTGTCTGTACTGGTGTAACGCTAATTAGTTACGCGCAATACTAGCTAGCTAAAATGCTAAAAACAAACAACGCGCGTCTCAGCTTCTCTCCATCCAGCTCTAAACTGCAGGTACAGACAGCTCAACTGTCTCCCCCCACCCCGCTCTGAGCTGCCGGTGCGGGCTGCGTCTCCCCCGCTCTAAACTGTCGGTACAAACACGCGCAGCTCAACTGTCTCTTGAGTTCCACAGTCGGTCCACGGACCAAGAGGCAGGTGATCAGAGACAGATCAGTCAGAGAAATGAATCATTCCTGCATGAATAGATGAAGCTGAAACACCAACAAGCTTCAGGGTCAGCTGATCACCTTGTTACAAGTTCTGGAAGTTATAGCTCATTTAAAGGCAAATATATATTTTGTTGTAGGTTACATTTATGCCCAACAGATCTTAAGCTTCATTTTATTTACCGGTAGTGTTGTTTGGGAAACTACACCTGCACTTTAGTTTTTGTGGTGGATTTTGTTGATCTATATTTTGTGCAGGATTTTTTAATCTAAATAACAGAAGGATCTTTTTTATTTTTTATTTTTATACTTGGAGACTGAATACTTTACTAAATAAAGTAATTTCAGTAAAATTACCCCTTGTTGTTTTTTAAAAATGTATATAATACTGCAAAGCAACATGTTAAGTTAATTTTGTCAAATAAATAACTTTTTTTTTTGTTTTTTTTTGTTATATCACGAAATTTATCGTTAT
>JBBPBX010051142.1:0-13655 GCA_038048925.1 Garcialebias charrua | reverse complement strand
GCTCGCATCTTTACCTCCCTGCAGGTAGGAGTCCAGAACCACTTCTCCCATGCTCACCTGTACAACTTCATCCATGAGAACGATACTGTCCCGTCCCTTCTCTGTCAGAAAACCCAACACACTTCAAAGTTGTGCTGTTGTCTTCCAGGAAACAGGGGACTCTCTGATGGCCCTCACCTACGTCATCTCCTCCACCTGCAATGGCATCATCATGCTGCAGGTTCTGTTCTACTGGAACTGCAGCCCAGAACTCAAGACAAAGAAGAAAGAGTAGAAAAACATCAGCTGCTTCGGACTTCCTCCCTGAGAGCATCAGTACCACAACAGAGACAATGGGGGGAGGTAGAAACAGCTGGTTTCTGTGGTCCAACTCCTGTCTTTGTCCTTCATTTGGGACACCCTTCCATTCCTGTTGGAACACTTGTTTTCATCATGTCCACATTTCTCTGATCATGAGAATTGATTGAAAATTATCTGAGCGAGAAGATGTCTTTGTGGTTTTACGTGTTAAACTTTAATTATTAAATGATACAATTTGAGAAATCCATCTTCTTATTAAAATAAAATATTTATGTTTGCCCTACTTTAGGAACCACGAGTAAACCCTCAGCCTGAGAGCAAAGTGCTCTGTTAGGAAAATATGGAACAATAAGACCTGTAAGATAAAATGGAGCTAGGCTGTTGAGAGCTTTGTAGGTTAGAAGTAGGATTTTGAATTCAATTTTGGATTTGACAGGGAGCCAGTGGAGAGAAACTAAAACTGGATATATGATTTTTTCCTACTAATTCCGGTTAAGACTCTGGCAGCAAAATTTTGGATCAACTGAAGACTTTTTAAAGAAGTATTTGGACACCTAGATAATAAACTATTGCAATAGTCCAGTATAGACATGTCTCGATCTACCCAAGTGAGGTAACCACAGGACGTGTGACAAGTCCCACTGCAGCCTTCACCTCCAAGGGGTCCAAAAAACTAATCCTAGCACTCGGGTATTTACCCGAAGTAACATGGGACAGTTCAAATAAAGGTTGTAACAAGGTGATTCACCCAGATATGTTAATGACCACACACACTAGGGATAGGGCAGATCCGATCCAGTATCGGTATCGGTATCCGATACCAGCATTATTTAAGTATCGGGTATCGGATCAAACCTGCCGATACTTTTCCGATCCAGCTTCAAAGAGCACTTGTGTTCAATCACAATCTGTGACTGCCCTTTTTAACATTGTGTGAGATAAACCCAATGAAGACACTCTTAAGCCTTACAATAAGGGGGTTCCCTATTGTAAGGCTTAAGAGTGTCTTCATTGGGTTTATCTCACACAATGTTAAAATGAATAGTTTGGGTGCAAAAGTTTCATTATACAGAGTCAAATACCTGAACAGTATCGGATCGGGAAAGTATCGGTATCGGTCGATACTGAGTTAATAAGTATCGGTATCGGATCGGAAGTGAGAAATGTGGATCGGTGCATCCCTAACACACACCACATCCAGAATTTTAACCTCGTGAATCACCTAATTTAGCAGCTGGGGTCAGGTCGTGCTTCACGAGGAAACATGCATTCACGGCCGCTCACCTCCTCTGTAGAATTGCTATTGTTACTGATCTGGTTGTTTTTAGAATCTAGGAGTAAGATTCATGGATTTTGTTTATAATCAAAGCTAGGAAATCCTTAAAAACCTCCTTATTTTTGTTAACATTGAACCAAGCTCTCCATTTCCATGAACACAAGAGGGCGAAATAATGATCCAGAGTTTTACGTTTTGCTTTGCTTTAATATATGAGTTGCAGGGGAACATCATCAGGCACAATACAATACAATGATTACATTTGGTTATATAGCAGATACATAATAATTGAAGAGTTTCTCAGTGATTGTTATGAAGCTGAGGGGGTTCAGAGTTTTTTTTTTAAACATCATTATTGTGTTTAGGTTGGTTGCAAGTCTGCTGAATGCAGCAACCTGCTGAGAAGCACTTTTTTTTTTAACTCAGCCTGTTTCAATCAGGCTTGATTGGGCAGAGCTGCTGCGAAACTGCAGATCCTACCTATAAAAACTTTAGGCTGTGGTTTGAGCAGGGTGGAGCCTTGCTTAGAGCAATAAAGTTGTGAGATTGCCAGCTGAGGTTGGTGGACGCAAGCAAGGGTGCTTGTTGGAACTACTTGGGATCCTGTTGCAGGTAAAACCAAGTTTTGATGAAAGTAGTTGTATGTTGCATGTGTGTGTGTTCCAGAGTGTTCTCCACCCACTCTGACCACTTTGTTTTGAGCTGAGGCTTTAAATGACTGTGCTGCTTAAACAGTACATGTGGAACAAAAGGGTTGCTCATGTGCAGCTCAAATGTTTACTAGAGTTGTGTATAGTGAAGGCTAGTGTAAGCTAATGGAGGCTCGTTGTAACGCGTAAGTCTTGGTGAACGAGTGGTGGCTTATTGAAGCCTGTTAGAAAGTGTGAGAAGTCAGCTAAGTTCACTGGAACTATTGAAAAGACACTTTCAGGTAACTTTTGTTTGAACACAGCCATTGGGCTGTGTTGAATAACTCTGGGAGATCTCCACCTCTCCCTGGTTGTTGTTGACCTGCTCCTATTGGAGTTAGGGTAAGTTGGTGTGTGCTCTTAAAGCCTAAAAACGTGTTGCTTAAGTAGTTGAGCTGTTTAAGCTCTTAAAACAACTCTAGTTATTAATTAGAGACCTGCTTGGGTAGAAGCACCTTAAGAGCCAGTTGAATCTTTGGTTTAAACTTAGGAGGTGTGGGCCTCTGCCTGTGAGGCTTGTTTGAGTTTAATTTGGGGACACTGAGGGCAGTGTCAATACAGTTGTCCAAGAGAGGGACAGCTGGGGTTAACAGTGAGTGACTGTTAAATTTTTTCTCTCTCATTTTGTTGTACTTTTGACTGTGTGGGTGTAGGTAGTCCAGTTCTCGTGTTTTGTTTATTTAGAGGGACTTTTGGTAAGGTAGATCGTTGCCTGGGGAGACACAACGGTCCTGTACAGGATTGGGTCTGCCTGGGTGGCATTTTCTTGTTTTTGGCCACACTCACCGGTCCAACTTTCTGTTGAACTTTTTATTTATTTTCCTTTGGGTGCTGATCCAGGAGAGGACGCTCCAGTCCGGTGGGAGAAGCCTGGGAGGACCCTGACCGCCTGGAGGCTCTTAGTTTTAGTTTAATAAAATTAGTTTTAATTCTTTTTCTGTGTCAGTGTCCACTTTGTATGTTTTGGCCTTTACCGGTCGTAACAGTGATCGAGTTAGAATCCAAGGGTCGAACAGTCCAACTAACAAGGTGTTTCCTTGCTCTGAGGAGCTGTGAAAGGAAGGTACGAGTTTCTAGAGTTTTTGCCAGCTTCAGATGGAGAACTGTCACTCCCCATTAAGCTGAGCCACGCCCTGGAGCCCCAGGAATGCTCCAAAAAACTAATCTACTCAATTCAACAACAACCCAAGTCATGATTTCTTATTTATCACAACTCTCTGACAACATTCAGCAGTACTGAGCAGATGACCCCAAAATGTAACCAATACTACCACCTTGCATGCAGTCAAGTGTGCTATTGCAATAATCTGATATAAACTTTGTTAAAGGACGATAATCAGGAAGCGTCTCGTTACCATCATGTTGTTTGAATTCCTGTGGACTCCTTTGGAAGGCAAGGAGAAATCACCTCTCTCCTGGCAAGGATAGGAGGAAACGCCTTAAGCTCAAATAGCTTTTCCAAATTTGAAGAAATGGGGTGGATCTGATTCAGGCTGATAAATAAAAAGTAACTCCTATTCTGTCCAAAAGAAGTCCCTTTTCGAATCGTCCAAATCCTCAGCAGCTAAGAGCCGTCTAACATTGTCCTGTCTCGTCCAAACTCCAGTCTCTATTCAGCATTATTTCATCAAATCATTGATTATTTATAGACTGCCACATCTGTCTCCAGCCCAAAGGATGGTCCTTAGACAGAGGTGTCTCATTGTTCTATGGAGTCTACGAGGTACGATTACATCAGATTCTCATGCATATTAAAACGGGGTGTTACTTTGTCTCAGGCACTTGATCCTGTTTGGTCACATACTTTTGCCACGTATGCTTAGAACAAACTGTTTTGCAAGTTCCACGTGTAATGTTATGTGATGTCTGACAGTTTTATGAGCAGATGTAGAGATGATCCCTGAATGATACAGATTTCAGTGACCTAAAGTGGGATACTTTAGGTCACTGAGTTCTGTATCATCTCTACATCTGCTCATAAAACTGTCAGACATCACATAGCATTACATGCATTCACTATTAGAATTGGTTACACTTTCAACTCTGATTATCTTTATTAATTTGTTCTTAGATTAACGGTTCTTTTATTTACACTTAAGGAGTTACACTCTGGGAATTCCAGCTGATTTATTCTGAAAATGTGAGCTTCCTCTTTTTCTCTCGGACAGTTGTGGTACTTGAGCTTAAAAACTCACACACACACATTCTGCTGGGTCCACTACAGTAGTCAAACGAGCACATGTGTTTTTACTTAAGCCAAGGAACATGCACACACATTCCTACATATCCCCAGGCTGCTCTGAAGAAAGGCATCACTTTGTAAGGGCTCAGAGTCTTTCAACCCTTTTGATTTCGACCAAAAGCTACACATATTGACACATGACAAAGGCCAGATTAATGTCATCCAAGGATGGTGAAAGACTGAAATGTGTTCCTAAGATACAGTACTCAAACCCAAAAACCAAAACCTCAGTCTTGTCTGTTTCAAAATGAGAAAATTAAGGGTCATCCAGGTTTTTATGTCTTAAAGACATGCTTGTAGTCTATTGCCCCTTTTTCATTAGTACCGGTATGGCCCAACTGGAACCGATTTGGCCTGGTTCTGAGTCTTTTCCATTAGTACCGGTACTTAAGAACTGTTACTATTTTCAGGACCCTTTGCTCTGTGGTTCTAACCCGAACGAGTAGGTACTAAAACGTGACATCAGAATACCTGATTGGTTGGGGGCGGAGTCACTGAATCTTCCAGAAACTTTTGAAAACATTGAGCCGCCATTTGCAATTTCTCAGACCGGAGTATTTGCTGGACCTATTTTAAAGATTTAAAGAACAATAATGACCATACCTTGGTCTAATGCTGACATGCTGGCATTTTTTTGTGCTTGGTGATCAACAACAAAATTCAGAGCAAGCTAGATGGAGCTCTGCTGCTCTCACTCGGTCCTCTGTCCATGAGCCTGGGAGCCAAGCCGGGTAGGACGTCACCTCCTCGGCTCTGTGTTCCGTTGGTCACCGCAGAAGATCCTTTGTGGTGCCGACTCAGGGCTCAGGCTCCGGATCCCAGCCTTGCGTGCTCAGAGCTCCGTTGTTCACCCCGAAGGCTCACACGAGCTGATGTAGCGTAGTTGATTCTGCGTTGTGTCTTGTGTGGAATAACAACCAGACGACATCTGCTTTGAAGGCTCTTTTATTGCTCCTGCATTCAACCAGCAGAAAACAGTCATCAAAACAGGCTTTTTCTCATCATAGTGTTCCACAGCGCCTTCTTCCACGAGTTTCTGTGCAGAAAAGGAAGCTGTGCGCGCATGTGGAATAACATCCATCCATCCATTTTCTTCCGCTTATCCGGGGTCGGGTCGCGGGGGTAGCAGCCTAAGTAGGAGGCCCAGACTTCCCTCTCCCCAGCCACTTGGAGCAGCTCCTCTGGGGGAATCCCAAGGCGTTCCCAGGCCAGCCGAGAAACATAGTCCCTCCAGCGTGTCCTGGGTCTTCCTCTGGGTCTCCTCCCGGTGGGACATGCCCGGAACACCTCACCAGGGAGGCGTCCAGGAGGCATCCTAACCAGATGCCCGAGCCACCTCAACTGGCTCCTCTCGATGTGGAGAAGCAGCGGCTCTACTCCGAGTCCCTCCCGGATGACTGAGCTTCTCACCCTATCTCTAAGGGAGAGTCCAGACACCCTGCGGAGAAAACTCATTTCAGCCGCTTGTATCCGAGATCTCGTTCTTTCGGTCATAACCCAGAGCTCATGACCATAGATGAGGGTAGGAACGTAGATCGATCGGTAAATTGAGAGCTTTGCCTTTTGACTCAGCTCTCTCTTCACCACGACAGACCGGTACAGCGCCCGCTTCACTGCGGACGCTGCACCTATCCGCCTATCGATCTCACGCTCCAGTTTTCCCTCATTCGTGAACAAGACCCCGAGATACTTAAACTCCTCCACTTGGGGCAGGACCTCCTCCCCGACCTGGAGAAGGCATGCTACCCTTTTCCGGCTCAAGACCATGGCCTCGGACTTGGAGGAACTGATCCTCATCCCGGCCGTATCACATTCAGCTGCAAACCGCTCCAGCAAAAGCTGTAGATCACGAACTGATTAAGCCAATAGGACCACATCATCTGCAAGCATGTGGAATAACACATAATGAAATTAAAATAATTACAATAATTAATCACAAACCCAAAGATAACATAATCTTAAACCGTACATAAATAACAAAGAAAATGGTAAAAATACATAAAACGAAATAAAATAATAATAATAATAATTAATTCAATTTATAACGCACTTTTCATTACTGAAAATCTCAAAGTGCTACACATATATTGAATGCTACACACATTCATAAACCGGTGGCGGCAGACTACCATGCAAGGTGCTTTCCAGTCCTACCGGGAGCAACTCAGGGTTAAGTGTCTTGCCCAAGGACACAACGACACATGGTGCGGGTCCCGGGAGTCGAACCGCCAACTTTCCGATCGGGAGACGACTGCCATTACCACTATACCACGGCCGCCCCCAAAATAGTTCGAGATCAAAAGCAACAAAACATCACATACCTGCATTCAACCAACAGAAAACAGTCATCAAAACAGGCTTTTTCTCATCACAGTGTTCCACAGCGCCTGTTTAATCATAACAATACTGTTGTATTGTCGTAATTAGCTCCGCCCTTTAGCTCCACTTATTGGATAATCTCTCCTGCGCGTCAGCGCCCATTGAAAACCTTTTAGTCCACGCCCACCTACTGGATAGGCCCACCCCTCGGGTCGATATTACCCGTCGACCCTGGTGATTCTTCCTCTAATCATTCAGCCTTCACTAGTGAACATTCGTAAATTCTAAGATTTTCATCACAAACTTCAACCAAGATGGCAAGAACTTATCCTAAATGCAAGCGAGGCATTATTTTTAGCTTCGACAAGCTCGAAGTCTGCGAGGGTTGCCTGGGAGCCGAGCACGCGGTCCCAGACAACGAGTGCCTACCAACGACAAGTTCCCTGATGCAGAACCTGCCCTCCATCATCCTCGGGGCGGCCGCGCTGAAGGGCCTGTCCATGCCAACCCCTTCTCCGTCTAGGCCGAACGACCTAGCGGGCTTGAGGTACGGCACCACGCCGCAGCGACGTCCAGACCCAGTCTGGCCTCGCTTCCCGGCCGTGACGGCACTCTGGAACGAGGCTGCTGCAGCGCCCGCAAAAATCAAGGCCCCAGCAGCCTCCTTCGTGGGAATCACGAGAGTGGAGGGCTTCACGGAGAAGACCTTCCCATCGGTGCCCCCACTGGAGCAGAGCCTCTCAGAAGTTTTCGGGGCAAAAACCGCCAGGTCGGACCACAGGCCGATTCCTAGCGGGCGCCACGACCAGACGGTGCTAAAGCTAACCGACCGCGTGCACCAGCTAGCGGCCCAAGCCGAAGCAGCTAACAACAACACGGCGTTGCTAGCTTATCAAATCTCCAAGCTGGCGGAGGACCCGAACCTGTCAGAGGAGACGGCAAGCACGATGGGGAAGGCGGCGGACGTTATCCTAAACCTCAGCACCGCATCCACGGTTTGTTGGTCGCGCGCGGCGGTCCTGCTCCAGATGGTACACCGCACGACGTGGCTAAAGCACGTGCCATCAATGCCCGACCGGCTACAAAAATAACTTTTAGAGGGACCGGTGTCGGCGGAGGAACTTTTTCCTTCCAACCTGAAGGAACTGGTGGAGAAATTTAAGAAGAAGGACGAAGTCGCCGAGACAGGGCACAGCGTCACGTCCTCCTGCCCGCCAGCTTGACACTCGGACGGTCGGAGGGACCACCGGGACCAGAGACAGCAACTCGTTGCGGGGAGCAGGTGTGTGAGAAAAATAAAAGAACAAAATGTTTCAAATGATGTTTTCTCTGATGTTTCGGGCTTGTCTGTGGGGCCGTATAACCCCACAGCCGCACGTACACACATGCTTCCCACCACAGACAGACTAGCCTACGGCAGTCGGGTGTCCACGAATAAAAACAGCTCAAACAAGGTAACAATAAATAAATGTTTCATGTTTGGTGAACCTGTTAATGTGCAGTCAGTGCCGGGTAAAACCCCCCGCCCGCTGCCTCTCATAAAATCAAATGTCGCCGGCCCAGCTTCAACGCTGCCCAGCAGAAGACACGAACAGGTAATTAAACATCCAGTCGCCATGTTTTTTAAGCCTCGTGTCGCGCAGACGAAGCCGTGTAAAAACCACAGCTCGCTGCCTCTCATAAAATCAAATGTCGCCGGCCCAGCTTCAACGCTGCCCAGCAGAAGACACGAAAAGGTAATTAAACATCCAACCGGCATGTTTTTTAAGCCTTGTGTCGCGCAGACGAAGCCGTGTAAAAACCATAGCTCGTTGCCTCTCATAAAATCAAACGTTACGGGCCCAGCCTCAACATTGCACAGCAGAAGACATGTAAAGGTAATTAAACATCCGGACGCCATGTTTATTAAGCCTAGTGCCGCACACACGAAGCTGTGTAAAACCCACAGCTCTCTGCTTCACATTATGCCACGTGACGCTAGCTCAGCTCACGCGCAGGCTAGCAGAGCTCCGGCTCATCATGTGTTTAACTGGCGTTCCACGCACATGAGTGTCACCACCTCTCTGCAGCTCGACAACAGCTCCAAACGAGGTAAAAAGAGACAAAACACTCAGATTGAACAAGCACCGCCGCCTAAAAGACGAGCAGTGCCCAGCGGGAGCGACGCACCACCAGAGCGCGTGCTCGCCGCAACAACAAACGTGACGACGTCAGACGCAGGGACGAAACACGTCACTGACGCAATAAGCCAGCCCTTTTCGGGCGGGGCCCCCGTGGGTTACCATGGTAATGGAGGGAGGCCCCATCGACTGGCTGACGCTTATGACGCGCACGAGACGGCAAGACAGCGCGCTGCCTCTGAGCAGAAGATACGAGCAGTGGCAAGGAAAATGCAGTTTAGACAGATGGCTGTCCAAACTCATAAGGAAAGGTTTTGCACTCCAGTTTGCTGCAAAACCACCACCGTTCAGGGGGATCCTGGAAACAGTGTTGTCAGACCCAAAACAAAACTCCTCACTGCTGTCAGAAATTCAAGAAATGTTGACAAAGGGAGTGATCTCCAAGGTGGCAAAGGGAGAACAGAACAAAGGGTTCTATTCTCGTTATTTTCTCGTCCCCAAGAAGAAAGGGAGCTCGAGACCAGTTTTGGATTTGTCGGTTTTCAACAAATCCATTATGGTGAGAGGTTTTCACATGCTCACAATAAAACAGCTGCTGAGGAGTGTTCACAAGGGGGACTGGTTCACATCCCTGGATCTGAAGGATGCTTACTGGCACGTCAGCATCATCCCACAGCACAGGAAATACCTGAGGTTTTCCTTCCAGGGGAGTCAGTTCGAGTTCAACAGACTAGTCTTCGGCTACTCGCTCGCACCTAGAACTTTTTCAAAGTGTGTGGAAGTGGCGGTACGCCCACTTCGCTCAGCAGGGATGCAGATTCTTTTTTACTTAGACAATCTGCTCATTTTAAGCAGGTCGAGAGAGGAGGCAGCAGCCCAGACCAGAGTGTTAGCAGAGCACCTGCTGGATCTGGGGTTCGCTGTAAACTGGATGAAAAGCTTAGTCATCCCAGCACAATCCATTGTTTACCTGGGGGTAGAACTGGATTCACGCTCGATGAGAGCGCGCCTGTCAGAGCAGAGGGCAGCCGATCTGACAGCACAGCTGAAGCGCGTCCAACCGGGGAAGGTGGTGACGGCGGCAACAATTATGCGGCTATTAGGCCTGATGGCAGCCGCCCATGTTGTGATAAATTTGGGTTTATTACACATGAGATTGATCCAACGTTGGTTTGCCAGCCTGCACGTGGACCCGGTGCGCCAGAAGCGCAGAATGGTGTTGGTTCCCCCATCTGTGAAATCAGACCTACGTCACTGGGGAAACACCCGCATCCTGAAGGAGGGTGTCTCCATGACCACACCTACGTCTCACATCCCAGTGTTCACAGACGCTTCTCTAATGGGATGGGAGGAACGTGTCTGTCCCAATCTGTGGGAGGAAGATGGCCAAACCACATCCACCTCCACATAAACGTTCTGGAGCTAATGGCAGTCCAGAAAGTGTTACAACACTTTACTCCTCTGGTTCAACAACAACATGTACTGGTGCACACCGACAACCAGGTGGAAGCATTGTACATCAATCGTCAGGGGGGATCTTGCTCAGCTCAGTTGCTGCGCGTTGCCAGGCAACTGCTGCTTTGGGCTCACCAGAACCTGCTCTCTTTGAACGCAGTGTACATCCCCGGGGTGTTGAACGTGGGAGCGGACATCATGTCGAGAGGGGGGCCACGTCACGGGAACTGGTCCCTCCACTCAGACATAATAAATCAGATCTGGGCCAGGTTCGGTCGTGCAGAAATAGACCTCTTCGCAGCCCGGAACAACAATCAGCGTCCACTCTGGTGCTCACTGAACCCTAAAGACAATCCTTCTTTGGGAGTGGACGCTTTTGCGCACAGATGGTGGTCAGAAAAGAAGATATATGCTTTTCCACCAGTTCCACTCGTATCAAGGGTGCTGGAGCGAGTCCGGGAAGAGAAACTATCACTCATCCTCATGGTTCCAGAGCGCAAATATGCTCCTTGGTTCCCAGACTTGCAGCGGCTGGTAGTGGACAGTCCCCTGCAGCTTCCATGGAGAGAAGATGCACTCCTCCAAGCGGGAGGGGCGATCAGGCACTTCCCAGAGATAGGCCAACGCCTTTGGGCCTAGAAGCTGAGCGGCGCCGCCTAACAAATTTAGGCCTCACCCCAGCCATAGTCCGGACGATTCAGGACGCTCGAGCTTCATCCACAACAACGCTTTATGCGTCTAAGTGGGCAGCTTTTCAGTAGTGGTGCAGGGAAAAAGACATTGAGGCCATAGCATGTGACATCGGCTGTGTGTTGTCATTTTTACAACTGCTGTTAGAGAGAGAACTATCCTTCAGCACCATAAAAGGATATGCAGCGGCTATTTCATCGTGTCACGAGGGGTTTGGTGACAGGATGTTATTCAATCATCCTCTGATGAAACGTTTCCTGAAAGGCATTAGACGTCATAAACCAATGAAGCGTGACCTCACCTCCCAGTGGGATCTGATACTAGTTCTAGGCGCTTTAACCAAAGCTCCCTTCGAACCTTTAGAGGAGGTGTCAATGAAGTTTTTGTCCATTAAAACTGCTCTCCTATTAGCACTCACGTCTGCAAAAAGGGTGAGTGACCTTTGTGCACTTTCTGTGGCTCCCTCTTGTTTACAAATTAAACCTGATGGTAGCTCGGCAACTTTGAGGCCTAATCCGGCTTTCATACCAAAGTCTATCACCAGCAGTTTTAGATCACGGACAATAACACTGAGTGGGTTCCATCTCCCTCCTCATGCATCAGAGGAGGAAGCTAGGTCACATTTATTGTGCCCGGTCAGAGCGCTCAGATGTTATGTGGCACGCACAGCGGGTGTGCGTCACTCTCAAAACCTGTTTGTCCATTATAGGGACAATTCAGCTGGTCGTGCTCTGTCCTCGCAGTGCCTCTCTCACTGGCTGTGTGAGGCCATAACAGAGGCCTACAAAGCTGCTGGAAAAGAGCCTCCTACGACTCTGCGGGCACATTCCACGCGAGCGATGGCTTCCTCCACAGCTCTGCATGGTGGGATGTCGGTCAGCAACATCTGTTTAGCGGCGGCATGGAGCTCGCCCTGTTCTTTCATCCGTTTCTATTTACAAGATGTTTCTACTTTTTCTATGACTCATTCAGTACTGGGAGTCCTGGATAAGTAGTCGGAGAATACCTCCTAATGTGTTTGGTTATCCCACACCTGCTTAATGGAAGTCAGGAAGTGGAAAATGTTCACTATTAGTATCAGAGATTGTTTACTGTGGTTTTTTGAATGTTGTTCTAACTGTTCTCTGTACATAGTTCATGTAACAGTTCAGTTTGTACCCTATTGAAGGGTGGCAGCCAAAGAGTGTTCCTCTCTCTGACGGTGCTGTAAAAAAAAAAACAACAACAACAAACAAACACAATATCAATGTTGATGCACGCTGCACAGCAGCAGGGCATGCATGGAGGCTGCATCAAAGGCCTGCAGGCCCTTCCTCCAGCCCACCACCTGCCCTTCCTCAATGCTCCCAGATACAGGGTATGTTTATGTATGAGGAAGGATGTGCTTATTTTGATTGGGTGAGCAGATGCTCCACATTGGTTAGGATCCAGTGTGGCATGGACCATATCCTACTACGTCCTTTATTCCAATAAGTGGAGCTAAAGGGCGGAGCTAATTACGACAATAGAACGTTGGTTACGTATTGTAACCCCAGATTCTATGAGTAATTAGCGGACCTTTTTAGCTATTGGGCCACTCTGTATCCCAAATGGTTGAACGATTAGCTATTTTGGAGGAAGAATCACCAGGGTCGACGGGTAATATCGACCCGAGGGGTGGGCCTATCTGGTAGGTGGGCATGGACTAAAAGGTTTTCAGTGAGCGCTGACGCGCAGGAGAGATTAATCCAATAAGTGGAGCTAAAGGGCTCCGCTAATTACTCATAGAATCTGGGGTTACAATACGTAACCAACGTTTTCAGCACATGGCTTAGCAGTGCTTCATGTGACATTTATTAGCTAATTATTTACACGGTTCCAACACTATTAAACCAAATTTAAGTGTCCCAAAGCACAATATTTTACAAGAACAATAGTAAAAGTATCACTTATTAGGCTTAAAATACAATTACTGAACACAGAAAACAGAGTTTCAGTACCTTCTTCCACCAGAGTCTGTGCAGGAAGGAGCGCAAAGAGACTCGTGCTAAACTCTTCATGAGTTATAATGGTATGACCCTTTCATTTTTCTCGTTCTTAACCCCAACTGACACTCAAAACAACAATCAAAGAACTCTAAATGTTCAACAGTAGCACTAATAATTCCCAGTTTCATTCACAGCTGTTCGATTCGTCATCTTAGGGCAGGTTAGGTCGGACAAGGAACGGTTCAGGATTCAGCATTTAGTTTAGGAGGTTTATTTCTTGCAGGAAAGTCATCAGATACATACAGACTTCCATCCACTCCAATCAACACAGCTGCGTCAACACAACGTCTTAAATAGTCCCCCGTTGATGACGTACGTGAAGAGTGCACAATAAATCACGTGACTAATCTCAACACCCCCACTCGCTCTCTCACTGTACAAAATCAATAGAATAGAAATCACATATTTACATTATACACAGTTTATACACAGTCATTGTTTCACACATCCCTTTTTTTTTTTTTCACAGTTCATCGTATAAATAAATACATAAATAAATAAATAATACATACAACACTGTACAATGACATTATTTCA
>JBBPBX010051141.1:7826-22435 GCA_038048925.1 Garcialebias charrua | reverse complement strand
CTGTATCTTACTTTCCATAAAATGGTACGATTCCTTAGTTTCAGCATTTGATATGTTAACCAGGTTTTTGTTGTGAACGTGAGTTTGTAAGATTTGCATTTTGTTTTAGTCACATTTTACTCAACGCCCCGTCATTTTTACCAGAATCGCTGTTATATTAGCATTTAACAAAGATCGTTTTAAGTTTTAATGACAATAAAAGGTTCTAACCACACTCTGAACTTTCTCACTGGTCCTGTTGACAGAATGGAAGTAGCTTTTTTTTTGTAAGTTTCAAAACTCAACTCATTTAATGTTTCTGCTCTTTTCCTTGAAGGGGAATCGCTTGAACCGTTTTTCCTCTAATCATACTGTTGTATTGTTTGATTGTAATATTTATGAGTTAAATTTATTCCACCTACTGGAGCATTATTAGTTTAACATCTTGTTGATTACACAAAGACACAGTAAGTGGGTAAAAATAAAAAAATAAAAAGGAGCTGCAGGGACTTTGTCTTACCGGATCATATTAGTGATGTCAGACATTTTAAATGACCAGCATGCCTTTTGCTTACTTTTACTCAGCCATGATGCAAATACTTTATAAATCTGCCAACGTGGGTTAATTTTAGTTACAGTAGCAGAGTTTAGGCAAAGCTCTCCCCTCGTCTCAGCGGGGAAAAGCCTTAAGGCTTCATAATGATGCAAGTGGAGCAAACAAATGCTGCTGCGCTTATTAAATCGCCCACATGGGTACAACGGGAAATGTCAGCGAGTCACATCGCAGCCTGATCCACTGCTGCTCTCCCACACGCACGCTTAAAGTGATTCCCATTTTGTCACCAGCAGACTCCATCAGGGGAGGAAGCAGCGATGGAGGAGGAGGAGGAGGAGTGGAGCCCCGGTGGTCTGTGGAACTGCGAGCTCAGAACAGACAGAGCAGAGAGGCTTGTCTAAACATTTTCACACTTCTGGATTTCCCCCCGTAGCCCCCCTTTCGCTTCCCACACAATGAAAGCTGGAAAGAACCGGGAGGAAGAGAAGAGGGGGTGGAAGAGAGGAGGGGAGGCTGGCACCTTTTTAACTCCACCAAAAGCTGTTCCAACAAAAAGGCCTCCACTCGGGAGCCGGCGTGGAGCGGCCGCCAGCCCGGATGGCTCGGGTCACGAGAAGAAGAATGAGAAAGAATGGATGAATGAAAAGAGAAATGAAAAGAATGAGCTTGGTAGGAAGCCTTACTAGAAGTTTAGATTTATTTAAGATTGATGGAGGGAGAAGTGAATACATAGTTCCCACACACGTGACTGGAATTCCAGAATTCCGGAATTTCCGCCATCTTGGTAGGCGACCATGGCGAACAAGCAGACGCGATCAACCAGAGCAAAGTACATCAATACTCTTGAGCAAGGCGCTATAGAGCTAGGTATCTACAAAAATAATAGAAGTGGTTGGAGTTGACCCGTATGAGGTGGATAAAGAAAAGATGTCAGACGACGCGGACAAGTTACCACCGATCACGTATTGTGACATCGTTAATTATCGAGTTAACACTAGAAGCGCCTACACAATGGAGGAGCTTCGTGGCCTAAAAGCGATGGATGCGTATACAGGTAGTCCCCGATTTACGAGCGAGATCCGTTACAACGAGGCGCTCGTAAACCGGAAATCTCGTATTTCGGAACGGCCGCCATTTCTCTCGTAAATCCGGAATTTCGCTCGTAAATTGGAACGGTTTTCGCTAGCGCGACTAAAAACACTCTATTTTCATCCAAAAACTGCTTATGAGTGCATAAAAATGATCGGAAACGTGTGTTCATATGCTTAACTAACTAACTGTGGTGAAAAAACACATGAAAACTCAGTATTTTTTTCGTTTTTTCCAAAAATTCGCAGCTCGTAAGTCTGGAACCTCGCAGATCAGAGCGCTCGTAAATCGGGGACTACCTGTAATCAGTGCTTCAATGGATTTGTGAAGGACGTACGGACGCTTCATGTTAATAACAAAGTTATGGTGACTGGCAGAGTAAGTAATTACAATATTATACATGTACCGTATTTTCCGGACTATAGGTCGCTGCTTTTTATCATTTTTTCATGGCCTGCGACCTATAGTCAGGTGCGACCTATATATGGCTTTTTATAAAATAAGCTGATTTGTAATCATTTATTAACAAAAATTAAACTGAGACACACTCTTACAATAATGTCAGCTAACAAATTTTTTTTTAGGTGTTTATTCTGCTAAAATGATTCATTTATTAAAGAAAAGTTCAGCTCAGACACATATTTGCTATAATTTTATCAAACAATTAATTGTTTAAGTGTTAATCTTCTTAAAAGCTTTGCTGTGCGCTCCTGTGGAAGAGACATATGCAGCAGAGCTAAACACGGTCCACATTTTGACGTAGGTGCGACCTATACTCAGAGGTGTCAAGTAACGAAGTATAAATACTTCGTTACTTTACTTAAGTACAAATTTTAGTTATCTATACTTTAGTAAAGTAATTATTTTTCAGCCTACTTTATACTTCTACTTCTTACATTTTCACGCAATTACTGGTACTTTCTACTCCTTACTTTTTAAAAATAGCCTCGTTACTTTTCTTTCATTTTGCCGTATTGAGGTAAGCTGAAAGTTTCGTTACATTTTAAGCAGGAATAATAGTGTCTGAAGCTGTCGGATTTTAGCTCTGACGTGTTGCTAAATACGGGAAAAGTCCGTGTGGGCGACATTTATTGAGCTATTTTTACTGGGCGCAGCTTGGTATAACTGTTCGGATGTGAAACGATACGTTTACAGAATTTTTGGGGTGCATTTAAGCGTCTTATGAGTTGAAAAAGTCTAAATTTGTGATAAGCTATTGGTGACGCTACGTTCATGGCGTCTGTTTATGTGCTGTGATCGATTCAAAGCGATCACGTGACACGCGGTGCTGGTCGTCAAATTTCAGTTTTGTTAGCACAATACTGACAGTTTGTCTGACTTGTTCGTTCTATGCATGAAATATCGTCAGAAACTGTTTAACTGCGGTGTTTTGAGATATTTAAAGGGGTTTTAGAGCGTTTATACGTCGGGAGAACACAAATGTCCGACTGCACGCACGTCCCTAAATGCAACACAAACGACACATCGACGTAGTGACGTCAGCCAGATAGAAAAAAAGGAAAAAGTCCGGTGCATTTAATATCTAAAAGTTCACAGAACCTTTTCTAAACATTTTAAACACATCGATTATTTTCTTAACAGAACGTTTGTTTAAGCGATTGTCACATCCAGGCTAAAACTCATCCCAAAAGTTGATTTTTCACCGTCTTCGTTTTCAAGCTAACGGAATTAGCGGTAGTCAACGCGGCCTTAAGAGTCAACAGCGCCTCTATAGCGGCCAGGAAGAGTAATTACAGTCACATTGTGACTCCATGAAACATATGGTAATGCTCAATAATACCCCTATATGGTTATTTTAATATATTTAAATTTGCATTTAAATGTGTCTATTTTCAATGGGCATATATGCAGTTAAGACAGGTAGCTTAGTGCACCCCTAGTTTTTCAACATTAACAATATAATATAATCTAGTCTAAAAAAATGATTTTTGTGGGGGAGGTGGGGTTTTATACAATAGTATGTGTGGTGCGGCCTAAGCATTTGTCTTTGTTGTTGCTTTTTCTTACGCTACTTTTACTTTTATACTTTTAAGTAGTTTTGAAACCAGTACTTTTTTACTTTTACTTGAGTAAAAAGCTAGAGTTGATACTTCTACTTCTACAGAAGTATTTTTAAATCCCAGTATCTATACTTCTACTTGAGTAATGAATGTGAATACTTTTGACACCACTGCCTATACTCAGGTGCGACCTATATATGGATTTTTCCAATTTTTTGGCAATAATTGGACAATGCGACCTATACTCTGGTGCGACCTATAGTTCGAAAAATACGGTAGATTAGTTATTTTGCTAACAGACTAACTACAAGCGTTAACGTCTGTGTCAGCCTGATGTCACAGGGTAAATAAAGGTTAAAAATACATTATTAGCAAGCAGCTTCCTAACAACAGAGAGTCGAGGATAAACACAAGCGAGGCACTTTGTTGTGTGTTACGGTGTGGATGTTAGCATGTAAGCATAGTGTTGCTAAGCTAGCGACAGTAACAGAGGAGCTAGATCATGAAAAAAAAACTGTTCAAACACACAGTTTCGCTAAGTTATTCACATTGAATTTTAGTTTACTTTCAAAAAGTGATTGGAGCTTTTTGATGTTGACGATAGCAGATCCTTGCGGTTGATCTTACACAGCCAGACTCGCCGACGTTCAGTGGTGAGCGCTTCTGTATCTGGTCCTTCATGCTTCCTTATTTTCGGAATTACGTAAAACTTACGCTTGGCAATTGCTCGATTGGTACAACCACTAACCCAACACGAAATAGCCATTGCAATTATTTACAAATAAACCACCGCGAAAAATACATTGCTCGTAACCTACGCTGCTACTAGTGGTCAGGAGTGGAAGTATCGCCAACCAAAATGGCAGACAACTCGGAAATGCCCATTATGCGACGTCACATGGGAACTACATAGGAGGAGTGTTTTCTGCAGAAGGTGTTCATGATGCAGAGCCGACTGGACCCAGATCGGATCGGCACCACTGTGACCCACGGCCCGTTTGCTGAAGAAGGAGCACGGAGGTGTTAAGTCATGATACGGCTGATTTCCAGAAGTGAGATGTGCAACAGGAAAACCACTTTCCTCTGAAGAGCTAAAGAAGTGAAAATCGCTGACCACTTTCAGACTTCAGCTGTAACGATGGAGCTTCTCCGCTGCACTAAAACGATTATAGACGAACCGAACAAGAAAAGGATCAGAAACCGTATCCATGACAACCACTTCCTAATATCAGAGAGGGCTCTACAAAATAAAAACGTGCACCTCGGGCCCCTGAATGTAGAAATAAAAACTATTTGAATGAACAAAACGGCACCGTGCACACCGCTGCATAACGCTTCATTATTTCACTTCTGGAAGGTCGTTAACATTTTAATCCACAATCAATGACTCCACAAACACAGTCAAACCATTAAAAGTCCATAAAAGGCTATAATTAAAAGGTTATTTACTGGAAACCGATTTCATGCATGGAAGCGTCAGAACTGCTAATTCTACAGGGAATGCTTATCGCCCGCCGCCGTTCAAACAAGAGACTAAAGACTCTTATTCTGAAAAAGCATGACCTCACAGCCGTTTGGGTCAAACCTGTCAGATTTGACTTCATGCATCATTCTCAACATGAGGTGGAGCTTTAAGTACGAGTTGGGGATGACTCTCAGCTACTTAAGCTCAACATCTGCAAAAACCGCGTCACCAATCTTTGTGTTGGAGCAAGTCGACGGCCATCTTAAATTGGGCTGACGCCAAAAAAAGTTAATCAAGTGTAGATGTTCATGCAGTGATCAAATCCGTCCAGAGGTTCACGAGATACTTACACTTTAAAGACTCACATTTTGGCATGAAGGCCAGTAATAAAGTCGAGGTGTCTCATAAACAGACTAACAAACAATAATCAAATGATCACACGCCGGGGAGTCGTTTATCACCCCCAGAGTGGCGACTCATGTGGAAACCATCCAGCTGGACTCGTGATGAACTCACAGAAAAACAAGGAGAACCTCCAACATCTGCAGCAACACTTCAGACCTGACGTCGTGCATCAGAACATGGAGTCGAGCTTTTTAACGCTCGGACCCTAAACCTCAGGATCAGGGGCGTAAATCCCGGGGGGTCGGGGTCCGGACCCCCCAATCTTGGGGAAGTGTAGATTTGTCCCCCCAATTCAATAAAGGAAACTGTATTTAAAACAATATAAATATAAAAAGGCAAAAAAAAGAGAGAAATCCGCCATTAATCTAAGGAGAATAAAAAAAAGGAATTTTTGGTGGAAGGTGACACTGACCACAGCAATCTATGAATACAAGCCAAACTGAAATTTAAACAATATTTAGAGGGGACCTATTTTGCAAAATTCTCATTTTGCCACTTGTCATTATTTGTTGTCTATTGTACTGCAGATTGAACACATTACATTTTTTATAAGAGTAATGAGTGTCACTATTGTACTGATTAATATTACTAGTATTAAGACTACTAAATACATGCCATTTAAATCAATATTATTGCTGATTATTCTGCATAGTATATGCATGCAGTTTGGATAAACTTGCCTCTGTATATTTTGCATTACATTTCACTGTAACGTTGCAGACCCCCCCAAAATTGCTCTTAAAAAATTTCCCTGTTTATGGTCCCCCCCAATAATGAGATGAAATCTACGCCCTTGCTTCCACGTCGAGGAATTGTGAGAGAGGAAGGAGCATAGGCGCACGTGGTTGAGGCCAGGTGCGGGTCAGTTCCGTGAGGAAGTCTGGGAAGACGGGCATCCTTTGCCTTGTTGCAGCCTGCTGTTTTGAATAAAAATAGTTCCCCGCCAGCCTCGTGACCTGTTGGCGAGGTGGGGGTTCCGGCCAGGGGATGTTCAACGCGTCCGCTGCTCTGTGGCACAGGTCGAACAGGGCCGGGATGGAGAAGTCCGTTTCAGGGAGCGCAGGTGTCGAGGTCCTGGGGAGGTCCTCTCCCGGATCCTCGATTTCAAGTTCTGGTTCCTCCGCTGAAAATATGCCCGAGGCTGAGATGGAGATCTCGTCTTCATTCATCATGCCCCTGGTGTCGAATTCGACTGTTAGGTCCACCATGGGAACAAGCGGGTCAGGGCTGTCGCCCAATTCGACGCGCGTGCTGTCGTGTAGAGCCATGTGTTCGAGCTCTGGAGTCGGAGTGAGGGTCTCCGTGGTGTTCCGGGTCCAGTAGACAAGCTGAGCTTCCCATGGCCTTGGCCACGAGGTCCATCCGATGCCGCAGCACCACGTCCAGCATCTGGCTGCAGTGTAGGCAAGAGTCAGGCGTGTCCAGAGCTTGGCTTGCATGAAATATACCCAGGCAGACTGGACAGGCCTCATGGGTGTCCGTCGTCATGAGGGCAAATCCACAGCCACTGGGACAGGCGCGTGAGGTTGGGCTCGCCGTCCCGCTGGTTTTCCTTTGAAGTTTTGTCTTTCGCTTTGCCTTCTCCGGAGGCATGTCCGAGACTAGGCGAGCGAGACCTTCCAGAATCCTTCTTCTTCGTTGTTCAGGTGTCTCCTCCATCGTGTCGCTTTCGCTGGCTAGCCCGCTAGTATGTTAGCCGGGGTAGCAGTTGTGGCGTAGTTAGAACACCGTTGTAGCGAAGCAATTTGTAGGGAGAGGAGAGAAAAAGACTTCGAGGTTATAGAAATGTTCAGCGAGGTATGTTCCTCCGGGCATGTCCCACCAGGAGGAGACCCAGAGGAAGACCCAGGACACGCTGGAGGGACTATGTTTCTCGGCTGGCCTGGGAACGCCTTGGGATTCCCCCAGAGGAGCTGCTTCACGTGGCTGGGGAGAGGGAAGTCTGGGCCTCCCTACTTAGGCTGCTACCCCCGCAACCCGACCCCGGATAAGCGGACGAAAATGGATGGATGGATGGTTATAGAAATGTGCTGGACTAGCTTTCAGCCGTACGTAGGGAAAAATTCTCTGTGCGCTCTGTGCAGGAAGCGAGCTCACCTCAGGTTGAGCGATGGAGCAGCAGAGAAGTCCCGCGAAGAGAGGTAGTTCAGGTTTTTGCGGGGTGAAGGGCAAAAAAGAGACAGTTGGAGGGGCGTCAGTCGCCTAAGTACCTAAAGGGCGGTACGCGCGGGTGACGCCCCCTGCCCTAAAAGGCGTGAATGTATTCCTTCAGGTAATCGTGCGGGGGCACAATTCCCATAGCAAGTATGTTGCACCGAGAGACCGAACTGAAAGGGAACAAATTAACAAGTTAACCTCAAACTTTGGCCAGTTCATGTGCATCCCTGGGCCGTGGACGTTACTGAACCACTTCAAATCCTCTTGAGGGGAGGCTGATGCGATGGTTCGTTCAAGATCTCTGTATATTGTGGCATAACTGTGAACAAACAGGAGGAAATGAGCGTGTGCAGATGGAGAACCTGAAGGTTGTCTTCACATAGGAATAGTGTCAGACTCCACCAACCTTTGGTTCTCTGTAAGGTTCAGGTGGCGTTTCATATCCAACAGCATCTCCCTGAGGAAGCTCAGCCTCTTCTCCTCAAACTGCTGGCACTGGTCGAACACCAACTCCATGTTTTCCATGTACTGTGGGGTGCACTTACTGAGCTCCTCCAGAGCCTTCTCATACTTCTCCTTCGCCTGAGTGGAAGAGCACACAAGTAAAATACACCTAAAAATACGTTTTCATTTTTTACACATTTTAAAAATGTATAATTTCCAAAATGAAAGATACATATATATATACTGTATATATAAATAAATCTGACATAAAATAGCTATGCTACAGTTTTTGAACAAAAGTATTTTTTAAATAATTAAACAAGCTGCTGGAGTGCACAAGCCAGTGTATCTTCTGTGTCGACCCCAAGCCCCAGTAAATGGTGAGGGTTGTGTCAAGAAGGTCATCCAGCATATAAAACTTAAAACAAACAAGTGACTTATTCCAAGTTTATTTTAAACAACGGTCTTAGTGACAGAAACACTTCACATAAGTCCAGTGGAAAACCACCTCAAAAACTGTAAAATAAAAAAATCATCTAATTTATTTTAATATGAGCCTTTTTTGTTTAAAGGTACTACTTTATATTATAAAGGCCCCTTTATGAAGTTTTTTTTAAGGCTTTACTGCTACATTATTCACAAGTTTGTGAACATTTTATAGAACAGTAAAATCATAAATCACATAAATCATTTATAAAACTGTTATAAAGCACTGTTCATATATTAAAGCAGGCAGTTCCCTTATCAGTCTTGTCACTCGGTGCAACATATCACTATGGGAAATTGCACCCGCGCAGTTTACCTGAAGGAATACAATCACGCCTTTACGGCAGGGGGCGTCAGCGTCGCGCCAGAGGCTCCACCCTCTGGGTACTTAAGCCGCTGACGCCCATCCATCGACCTCTTATTGCCCTTCACCTCGCTTAAAACCTGAACTTCGTGGGACTTCTCTGTTGTTGCATCGCTCGATCAGAGGTGAGCTTGAAATTTTTGGGTGTAATTATTGATGAGAACCTAAACTGGAAATCTCATCTTAATTATTTGAGAACAAAGATAGCCAGATCTATTGCTGTATTATACAAGGCAAAATAATTATTTAACGATAAAGCACTACTTATATTGTATAATGCGATAGTTCTTCCATATTTGACATATTGTGTTGAAATTTGGGGAAAGGCATGTAAAACATCTACAAATTCTATTTTTATTTTACAGAAAAGAGCAATAAGAATCATCTCAGGAAAGCATTACACTCACCCATCTAACATACTATTTCAACAGCTAAATTTATTAAAGTTTTATGAACTGGTTGACTATGGAATTCTTCAGGTTATGTACAGAGCTCATACAAATTCCTTACCTCCATATATTCAATCTTATTTTATTAAGAGAGTCAGTAACTACAATTTAAAAGGATTAGAAATGTTTGTAAAACCAAAAATTAGAACAAACTCAAAGGAACGATGCACATCAGTTCAAGGAATAAAACTGTGGAATGTTTTGGATAAAAGTTGTAAAAACGCCTCCTCAATGTTTTTGTTTAAGAAATTGGTAAAAAGTAGTCTATTAAAAAAATATGAAATTGTTTAGCTTATTCTTTTGAAATCGGTTGTTCTTGGCACGGAGTCAGTTTTTGACTTGTTATGTTATATAATGCCTATTTAAGTTTGAATGTAATTTATGTATTTTATTTCATAAGTATTTTCTTTTTTTTAAAAGGAGCAGATGTTATAAGATTTTATCTTCTTTCTGCTTCCTTTCATTTTCTTTGTAAATTGTATTTTTTGTTTTGTTTTAATATTTACTCAATTTTAACTGAAAATGAATAAAGTTTTGAAAAAAAAAAAAAAAAAGCTTGCTCCCTACACTGAGCATACAGAGAAAATTTCCTGCGTACTGCTGGGCTGGCGAAAGCTAATCCATCTTTTTTCTACTTACCTCGAAGTTTTCTTCTCTCTCCGCAGCTGCTTCGCTCAACGGCGCTAACTGCGTCACAACACTCCCTGCTAACCATTAGCAGGCTAGCCAGTGAAAGCGAAACGACAGAGCGGACGGCTTCGAACAAAAGGAAACTAGGAACACTTCTCGTCTCCGGACATGGCTCCCGAGAAGGGAAAACAGAGGACAAAGACCCAGAAGAAAGCCAGCAGGACGACGAGCCCTCGCTCGCGCCCCTGCCCCAGCGGCTACTCCCTCTCGGCGACGGACACCCACGAGGCCTGTCCTGTCTGCCTAGGGATTCTGCACGCACGAAAAGCACTGGAATCCCCCGACTCCTGCTCTCACTGCTGTCGGATGCCGGCGGTAATGAGGAAACGCCGCGCGGACGCGTTTGCTAAATCCATCGCAAAGGCCGCAGCGCTGAAGGCTGCACGCCTCATGAAGCTGCTCGCTCCCGAGCCAGAGCTCGAGAACGTGGACCTGGAATGCAGCGGTCAAGTTGGGGATGAGAACATGTCAGACTCCTCGGTTCCCGTTGAGGACTCAACGCCCGACGTGTCTGACCAAGATGCCGAGTACGGTTGCAGAGGAGAAAAATTGGATTCTTCTCAGAACCTGGTGCAAATTCTACCGGAACCGGACGTGTCGGTCCCTGCTCTTTTCGACCTGTGCCATAGGGCGGCGGACGCCCTGCAGGTCGCATGGCCACACCCCACGCCTCGCCAACAGGTTACGAGGCTGTCGGGAAACTACTTCTATGCGAAGCAGCAGCCGACGACGTCGCAAAAAATGCCCATTTTCCCGGACTTCCTCATGGAGCTCACACGCTCCTGGGCGGAGCCCGGAGCTCCCATGACGCTACCACTATCCCGACTCCTGGATGTCGCAGGAATGGAGGCAGCAGGTCTCACCAGCGCACCCCTGATAGAGGAGACACTGGCGGCTCATTTAGCCCCTGCAGCTATGGGGGCGAAGCCAGCGCTGCCCAGCAGTGCGTGACTCTTCGGGGGAGCCCTGGAACACATCCAGGCCAGGCTGGAACAAAGACGCAAACAGGCGGAAGCCCTCCGCAAGGGGCTGCCGAGGAAAAGCTTTGCATCCCCAAAGGAAGACGTGCGTGGCCTCCCACGGAAGAGACCTGCTGGCGAAAGTGAGACTTTCCAGTATCGGCCAAGGGCCTCTTCACTGACCCCGTGTGGAAAGCAAATTCGGGCCTGATGAAACGGGACGGATTAATAATTTTACAGGTTTGCCCGCCCACGCGGTATGGGAACCTGACCTTCTGAGCCCAGTCTCCACTTGTAAAACACTACAAGGAGCTGGTGACATGTGTGCGTACACTAAACATGACTCGCCTACTATATGTGTAGTCAAAACAAACACTGTTTCATGCATGTACAGAAATAAAAAGTACCAAAGCACAGACTGCCCTGGTTCTTGACTCGAGTCCCACTTTCATAAAGCACAAACCACATGCTCAAACTATGAACCGCAGCAGGATACACGAGCTCTGCCTGAGACAGTCAGATCTCGCGATATCTTCTGTTGGGCTGACCGGCCTGCTCGAGAAAGCGAGAGAGGGGTCAAAGGCCATCCCTCCCGCACTCAAACATGACGAGCAGCAGTTGGACATGCCCTCCAGGCTCATGGCGCACATGCAAGCCTGGAGGGCGTGTCTGCCAAACGGTATGGGAACCTGACCTTTTGAGCCCAGTCTCCACTTGTAAAACATACAAGGAGCTGGTGACATGTGTGCGCAAACTAAACATTACTCGCTTACTGTATGTGTAGTCAAAACAAACATTGTTTCATGCATGTACAGAAATAAAAGTACCAAAGCACAGACTGCCCTGGTTCTTGACTCGAGTCCCACTTTCATAAAGCACAAACCACATGCTCAAACTATGAACCGCAGCAGGATACACAAGCTCTGCCTGAGACGGTCAGATCTCGCGATATCTTCTGTTGGGCTGACCGGCCTGCTCGAGAAAGCGAGAGAGGGGTCAAAGGCCATCCCTCCCGCACTCAAACATGATGAGCAACAGTTGGACATGCCCTCCAGGCTCATGGCGCATGCACAGGCCTGGAGGGCGTGTCTGCCAAACGAATGGGTCATGACGACTATATGTCGTGGGCTCAAGCGGCAATTCAGCAGGAGACCGCCCCCCTTCACAGGGGTACTACAATCAAACATTAAAGTCCAACACCCACCATGTTTTCAAATTACATCGCCATTAATATTTATTAGTTTATTTAAAAATAATACAGGAGCGTTTATTTATATTGTAGAGAAATAACGCTAAATGTGTTATTTCATGATTTATAGCAGATTTTAGCAGAAGCTCCAGGAAAAATCTGCTCCTCTCCATATATGGGCATTCACATGGGCATTCACGTCACTAAAGTGACGCCTTGGAGTTACAGGCGGAGTTATAATAAGCATTCATCAACTTCCATGACCGCTGCTCTGAGCGAGGAAAAGAAAAAGCGAAGCATTTTTAAATATTCCCTAAAGCTGCCTGTTGATTAATCCTGCTGTCGCTCACTGATGTCTATATTCTGAGCGAGCATCCACGTAGACATACTAGTTTAATTCGCTTGATCGCGACAAATTCATTCATTTCCGCATCGGCTTTTTATTCTCTCCCCCCGTGACCAGACAGGTCGGGAGTACAGAAAAGGCAGCCGCGCAGCGGAGCTCTGCGCGCGTGCTCCCCGCAACAAGGCTGGGACGGAGCAGTCGGCACGAATTCGAAACTTCAAAGGTGACCAGCGGAACGAGGAGCCAGAGACGCGCGCGGCTCGCTCCTCTGGGCAGAAGAGCAACAACGGTCCGCAGCCAGCAGTGTTATAAAATAAATAATAAATAAAATCAGAGCTGGTCCATATGTACACACAAATGCACCAGGAAATATGCAGTTTTAACTCCCACTCTCTCTCATAAACCTCCATGGAAACTCACTCCTGCCTTCTGCCTTCTGGGTGGAGATGTAACAAAAGTCACATGACACTTCGGCACTCTTCGGCCAGGTTTCCGGATTCATTCGGGAGTGGGTTTTTTTTTTTGTTTTTTTAACCCTCGCCTGGCCCAAATGCAAAAATGAAAATAGACATCATATTAAATTACAGTAATTGTCCTATATGGTGAATTGTTACTGTCATGGTGGGTGTTGTCCTTTAACCCTGCACGCGCACACGTGCTGAGGGAGGAAAACGTGCCAACGCCTTTTGGGCCTCTTGGTGGCAGCCATACCCTGTGTGCCACAAGCATTGCTGAAAATGCGGGCCCTACAAGTATGGCTAAACCAACAGACACAACCCGCCCTGCTTGGTCGAGCAGGATAGATTAGAATAGGTTCAGAGTGCCTGAGAGCCCTGGAACCTTGGAGAGACTTGTCTATCTTCACGGAAGGGGTCCCGCTGGGTAGGGTGTCATCTCGTGTGGTCATCACGACGGATGCCTCAAAAACAGGATGGGGGGCGATCTGCAGAAATCAGAACGCCCGTGGTCTTTGGAATAAACAGGAAGCGAGATTACATATCAACTTCCTGGAATTGTTGGCCGTATTCCTGTCAGTAAAATACTTCTTTGGAAAAGGTCTGATTGCAAGGCAGCACGTCCTGGTGAAATCAGATAACAGGACCACAGTGTCCTTCATCAACAGAGAGGGAGGGACAAGGTCCCAAGCCCTCCTCGGACTGACGCAGAAGATGCTCACGTGGTGTGCTCCAAGAATCTTGTCACTCAGGGCGACTCATGTTCCCGGTGAACTGAATTATGGAGCGGATGCCCTCTCGAGAGGGCCTCTCTTGGCGTCAGAATGGAGCCTGAATCCACGGGTTGGGGAGCAGGTCTGGTCACGATTTGGGAGAGCTTCAGTGAACTTGTTCACTTGCAAAGCTAACTCGCAGTGTGACCGTTACTTCTCTTTGAAGGAAGCAGATGCACTGTTGGGAACGGACGCTCTGGCACATGACTGACTAGCAGGGGTGCTGTACTATGAGCCTGAATCCACGGGTTTGGGAGCAGGTCTGGTCACGATTTAGGAGAGCTTCAGTGGACTTGTTCACTTGCAAAGCTAACTTGCAATGTGAACTTTACTTCTCTTTGAAGGAAGCAGATGCACCGTTGGGAACGGACGCTCTGGCACATGACTGGCCAGCAGGGGTGCTGTACTATGCTTTTCCACCTGTCCCTCTGATCGAGGTGACACTGGAACGCGTACGTCAGGGAGCCCTCTCCCTGATAGCCCCCAGGTGGCCGCAGCAACCGTGGTTCCCGGATTTGATCTCAATGTTATCAGGGATACCATGGCAATTGCCTCCTCACAGGGACCTGCTGACTCAGGCACGTGGGCAGCTTCTACACCCACGTCCAGAGTTGTGGTAGCTCTCAGCCTGGCCTCTGAAGGGAAATGGCTGAGGGCCTAAAGCCTGGTTTAAGCCTGGTTTATACTTCTTGTCTTACGTCTTTTACCTCCCGTTGAGTGAAAAAAGGTTGCGCAACTTCTGGCTGCACTCCCGCTGTGATCCCCCGGTGACAGCCCGTCTT
>JBBPBX010051140.1:0-24693 GCA_038048925.1 Garcialebias charrua | reverse complement strand
TCACGACCCAAGGTTACAGCCAGAGCAGAGGGAGATTTGTTTAGGAAAAGACAGAGCAGCTGGAGCCCTTTTCCTGAGAAACAACGGATTACTGTCTTCTGACTTTCTAAACAAAACCGTCTGGTCTATGTGACCCGAGATTTCAACTTTAACACAGCAGTGAACACAGTTTAACTCTTACAGAATAACACAGCTTAAAAGCACACATCATGAAAATGACAAAAGTTATTCTTTTGATCACATTAGAATAAAATCAAAGATAGAAATAGTCCCTTTTGGTGATTATGTTCTCAGATTACAGCTAATGGAATGATTTTGTGGTAAAAGTCTTGCTTTACTGAGAGGTCAGTAAAGGTCATCACTGGACAGTTCAAAAACCTTAGTTTGACCCTGGGTAGGTCCACTACACTACCAAATCATGGAACTTCAATAACTTTAGTTGATGAAATAATGTACTTGATGGATGACGGTAATGTACAGCATTACATGTACATAACATGTACAGTACTGTATACAAGTACAGTCCATTTAAATCCGCCGATCAACCAGCAGAGGGCGGTGTAGGAGTAAATAAAGAAGGGGACTAATGAATAATGAAATGAAAAAAAAAATATATATATATATATATATATATACACAAACATACAATAAAAACTTCTCAAAACTTAAATACTAAACCTCATAACATTAATGACCGATAACTATTTTTATTTAAAATAACTTGTGAGTTGTTCATTATTGATTTTTTTTTAAGCGAATCACAAAATAAAATAAAAACTGTTTGAGGATGTGATGCTAAAAATAACATATTTATTATTAGTCATGTACAATAAATAATGCGATATGAATCAAAAAAAGTGAAACTATACCTTTGACTTTTATTATACTTTAGCACTTTGAGATTTTTATTAATGAAAAGTGCGTTATAAATTGAATTCATTATACTGTATATAAAAATATTAAAATTATTGATTTTATTATTATAATTTTATTATTTATTATACTGTAGTTATTTGTGATGGCTGAGGAAATAAATTTGTAATTTGTGTTTTATAAACATAACATCACTCAACCTGTCAAATAAATATATGGATTTGAAGATCTTTATATTTATTTATATTAATTTATTAAAATTTATATATTCTATCCGTTTAAGGGCAAACTATTAGAGCTGTACAATGTCATGTGTTATTTTGCCTTTTTATCTTGTGATTTTTTGATATCAATAAACTGCTGATTTAAAATGCAGCTTGTTTACTTTGACCACTCCAACTTTTAGCTGCTGCATAAAAACAACGTTTTGTATGTCATTCTGCCTGAAAGACATTTAATCAGTTTCATGTATTTTTTATGTGAAATACAGTAACGCTTTGTGCCTATCGCGGCACAGATAGGAACAATTTATTGTTGTTGTTCATTTGTGTCAGTATTTGTGTCAGTATTTTTGTTGATTTAAAAAAAGCATTCGATACTATTGATCACACCATTCTCCTTGAAAAACTGAACAAATATGGTATTAGAGGACCAGCATTACAGTGGGTATCTAGCTATTTGAAAGATAGGAAACAATTTGTACAAATAAATGATGTAAGATCTGACCTCTGTAATATCACATGTGGAGTTCCCCAGGGCTCTGTGCTTGGACCAAAGCTATTTATTTTATATGTGAATGACTTGGTAAATGTGTCAGGACTCCTTAAATGTGTACTTTTTGCTGATGATACCACATTTTTCTGTTTAGGTGAAGATATAGAACAAATGTTGGAATTGATAAAGACAGAATTTGTCAAGATACAAACTTGGTTTAAAATCAATAAATTATCATTAAATCTAGAAAAAACTAATTACATGATATTCAGTAATAAAAAGAAAACTGTTGATGTTCCACTCAAAATTGAGGGTGTTGAGATTTGTAGAGTGAGTGAGGTGAAGTTTTTGGGTGTTATTATTGATGACAAACTGACATGGAAACAACACATAAATTCTGTAAGAATAAAAATAGCTAAATCGATTGCAGTACTGTACAAGGTCAGAGACTTATTGAATGATAAAGCTCTGTATTTGTTGTATAACACAATCATTGTTCCACACTTAATCTATTGTATTGATGTTTGGGGGAAAGCGTGTAAAACAATCACAAAGCCTATTTTTGTATTACAGAAAAGAGCTGTAAGAATTATCACTAGAAAACATTACTGTCATCCATCCAGTACATTATTTTATCAACTGAAATTATTGAAGTTCCATGATTTGGTTGATTATAATATTTTATCAATTATGTATAGGGCTCAGAATAACGAATTACCTTTAAATATCCAAATGCATTTTGTTAAAAGACAAAGTTGTTATAATCTTAAGGGGACAGAGATGTTTGTAAAACCACAATTCAGAACTAGTTTGAAGGGACGTTCTACCTCAATCCAGGGAATTAGATTATGGAATGGCTTGGAGAATGTAGTTAAAAATGCCAAGTCACTGTTTACATTTAAAAAAATGATCAAAAGGAATTTGTTGAAAAAATATATATGAATTAGCATAATGTGTATTGTATTATTTATTAGTAATGTATTAGTATTAGAAAATTAGAAAGAGTTAGTCATTTTGTACTACTGGTGGAAGATTATTAATGTGCTTTGTATCAATTTTTAATTATGTATTAGTATTAGAAAATTAGAAAGAATTAGTCATTTTGTACTACTGGTGAAATATTATTAATGTGTTTTGTATCGATTATTAGTTACGTATTAGTATTAGAAAATTAGAAAGAGTTAGTCATTTTGTACTACTGGTGAAATATTATTATTGTTTAATCTGATTGTTTGAAAAAAGGGGCAGATATAATAAGATTTATTCTTCTTTCTGCTTCCTTTCATTTTTTTACATTGTGTACGTATCATTAATGGGATTGTCTTGTATTGTGTTTCTTTTGTAAAAAAATGAACAAATTTAATAAACATAAACATAAACATAAACATTTGAGTAGGAAGACGAAAATAGGTGCACCTAATCTTTTCTGGTTAGGTTGTTTTTATTTATTTTTTAAATCCTGCCCGTTTATTTTGTGACATACAGTATTTGTTTACTCAAGTCTGTTTGTAGCGTTTATTAATCATACTGGCACAAAGACATGTTTTGAGTTTTGTCTTCTGGGTTATAAACGACCATTAAAAAAAAACAAAATCTTGTTAGCAAAAGAGGCTAGCTATGACGTGTCAACCTATTAACCAATCAGAGACGAAGAGGAGAGGCGTGCAACCGAAACGCATTGTGGGTCTTAAAAATAAAACTACTTAATATAGACTACTTTATACTCAATAATACAGGTTTATATTCTAAATAAACTATCAGTTTTGAGTTTTGATTTATATTCTCAGCGTTATAATGATTGTTTTTATTGACCAAAAATTTTGACGCACTTTCTAAAAAAAAAAAAAAAACTCATATAAGAATACGTTTAGTGAAAAATGTGTACACGCAAAATTTTCCATCTTTATTATTTTTTGCGTAATCGTTGGAGTAAAAAAATACAGTAAATACAAATTATACATGTTTTATTTCACTTCATTTGTGATGACTGCACCGTGATCGAGAGAGGAAGTGCGCTCATACTAGTAGCTGATGAAAAGCAATTACAGGTTAAGACTATACTTTCAGGGATCATTTCTATAGTTCATAACTTGAGAAATGTGTTTCTAAAGTGTTTGGTCTCGCTAACCACGATGAAGAGTTCATGATACTCTTCCCTGAGCGCGAAGCGAATACAGATTATGACTTATGTCATGTGGTCTGTATTATTGATGACCGTTCACTGTTTCTTCACGGAGCAGCGAGGGGAGGAGTATGATCAGAGTGGTTACGATCTATGTGAAAAATAAATCATATTCCTCTTATGATATCCTTTGCTTGTATAAAGAACATAACATGATAAGCAGAGTTGAACATTTCATAATATAAATTCGTACAATCTTGATTTAATATACAACAAATACTGTAATCTAATACTGTATATATCAGTAAACAAGAGATTTTTATCAATCAGTTTAACTAAATCTGCAGTCTGCACGTCAGTGGTAGCCTAACATTAAAAGCTAGACTGATTCAATAAATACATAATAAACTAGAACAAGTGATTATTATATTTAAGGGTTGTTACATGCATCAGATGACACTTCAATTAGGATTTCATACAGGTCTTCTTCATATGTTTTAACATACAATATATGGAATTCAAAAAAAGAAAAAGTTAAAAACTGGGGATGATCTTCGCACTCTGCTTATGAATAAATACTTTTGTTAGACAAATTATAAGATTATGACCGAGTTTGTTTTTGAATAATACTCCAAAGTTTACCAAGTCTCTAGAAATGGAATCAGGAAGTGTCATTTTCGTTTTGATCCACCTTTTTTTCATTTGTTTTTATTTATTTTTCTAAGTGAGTTCAAAATATTTTGGTTTTATTGCGTTCCTTGAAGATATGGTCCCTGTATATAAGTTGTTATAGAATTTAAAGGTCTCCGTTGCTATTAATATTTCATTATTGGTTTCTACTTTATGTATTATTAATGATTTAATGGCATTTTGTTCTTGTCTTCTTTTTTCCCAAATTACAAAAGTAGACAGTGCTGGTGAAGATTCTCAGTCATCCAGGACATGATCAAATCAAAAGAGGCGCTCAATACAGAAACAACTGGACTTTATCAGTAACAGAAGAACTTTTTGAAAAGTAGACATTGTTGTGTTTTTTTTTTTCTCCCTCAATCCATCTCGCTCTTGATCTTGTAAAAGCTCCTTTGAATATAATTTTCATCTAGTTTAGCTTGGAGGTTTAGTATTTTTTGTTTGTCTTCTTCTGAAGGATTATGTTTTTTTTTGTTTGTTTGTTTTTTGCAATATATATATATATTTAGTTGTTGTATAACATCTAGTTCTATTTCTTGGAGTTCTTTTTTATTTGTTTACTGAATGAAATTGAAAATGATCTGATCTTGTATTTTAGGAAGTCCCATTTTTGGACTGGGCTATTTAAATCTTCAGAGTTGACAGGGATCAATTCTTAATTTACTATTTGAACCGAACCATGATAATTTTATTAAATTGGGATTGCGATGACGCCACGCTTTAAAACCAGCCACTAGGGAGCACAAGCCAGTGTATCTCTTGTACCGGTCCCAAGCCATCTCAATCCCAATTTAATAAAATTATCATGGTTCGGTTCAAATAGTAAATTAAGAATTGATCACTGGCAACTCTGAAGATTTAAATAGCCCATAATGCGAGTTCATCAAAGTGAAACCATACCGGATCGGTCGAGGCCCGGGTTAACAACGACCGCCACCGGTGCTGTTGACAAACAGGGTGCCGGCAGAAATTGTGCTACTGTTAGTCGAAGACCCCGAGGAGGGAAACGTGTCAGGAGACAGAGGGAGAGGAGGAAAGTGAAGAATGTAGGACTGAGGGTTGCAACTCTAAATGTGGGGACAATGACAGGCAAAGGTAGAGAGCTGGCTGACATGATGCAGAGAAGAAAGGTAGATGTTTTATGTGTCCAAGAGACCAAGTGGAAGGGCAGCAAGGCTCGCAGTATTGGAGCAGGGTTCAAACTGTTTTACCATGGTGTGGATAGAAAGAGAAATGGAGTAGGGGTGGTCCTGAAGGAGGAGTTGGCAAAGAATGTAGTAGAGGTGAAGAGAGTGTCAGATAGGGTGATGTGTCTGAAGGTAGAAGTAGAAGGTCTGATGCTAAACATAGTCAGTGGTTATGCTCCACAGGTTGGATGTGATGGGGAGGAGAAAGATAAATTTTGGAAAGATTTGGATGAAGTGATAGAGAGTATTCCCAGGGAGGAAAGAGTGGTGATTGGAGCAGACCTGAATGGACATGTTGGTGAAGGAAACAGAGGGGATGAGGAAGTGATGGGTAGGTTTGGTGTCAAGGAAAGAAACCAGGAAGGACAGATGGTGGTGGATTTTGCCAAGAGAATGGAAATGGCTATAGTCAATACCTATTTCCAAAAGAGGGAGGAACATAGAGTGACCTATAAGAGTGGAGGAAGGAGTACACAGGTCGACTACATTCTGTGTAGAAGAGGAAACCTGAGAGAGATTGGAGACTGTAAGGTTGTAGCAGGGGAGAGCGTGGCCAGACAGCATCGGATGGTTGTGTGTAGAATGACTGTTGTTGCGAAGAAGAGAAAAAGAGTAAAATCAGAGAAGAAGACCAAATGGTGGAAGCTAAAGAAGGAAGAATGTTGTGAGAAATTCAGAGACGAGCTGTTAAAGGCTCTGGGTGGTAAGAAAGAGCTTCCAAGTGACTGGGCTACTACAGCAACAGTAATTAGAGAGACAGGTAGGAAGGTACTTGGTGTGTCATCTGGACAGAGAATGGATGATAAGGAAACCTGGTGGTGGAATAGTGAAGTGCAGGACGCCATTCAAAGAAAGAGATTAGCCAAGAAGAAATATGACAGTGAGAGGACTGAAGAGAGGAGACAGGAATATAAGGAGATGGGACATAGAGCAAAGAGGGAAGTAGCTAAGGCAAAGCAGAGGGCGTACAATGAGTTGTATGGGAGACTGGACACTAAAGAGGGCGAGAAGGACTTGTACCGATTGGCAAGACAGAGGGATCAGGCTGGAAAGGATGTGCAGCAGGTTAGGCTTATTAAAGATGGTAATGTTCTAACAAGTGAGGAGAGTGTAATGGGAAGATGGAAGGATTACTTTCTTACCCTCTACCGAGATGGTGAAGAGGCAGGACAGCCGACTCAGGACCGGAAGGTCCGGGGTTCGATCCCCGGTCACTGCATACCTCGTTGTGTACCTGGGCAAGACACTTAACCCCGAGTTGCTCCCTGTAGGACTGGATGGCGCCTTGAATGGCAGTCTACCGCTACCGGTGTATGAATGTGTGTATGAATGGATGGATGGCTGGTACTGCAAAGCGCTTTGGGGACCCTCATAGGGGGCTGGAAAGCGCTATATAATGCCCCTTTTCCACTTGCCGGTTCGGGTCGGTTATTGCGCAATATATGCGTGCCAGAAGCGATCTGGACGCATTTTCCACCTTACATATGAGCCGCGCCGCACTGCGATTCCGGACTGATTTCAGAGCAGGGTTCAGGCGAGCTGTAAGCGCGCCGTCCTTCACGTCATAAACACAGGGGCGTAGCCAGAATTTTATGAGGGGCGTTTTTTTTTAAAACAAATGTGGACCTTGAAAGATGAACACGTCTCGGTAGCTCACTGGAAACGCGTTGGGTTGGTTGTCGCTCCGTGGGTTCAATTCCCACTCGCTATGACTTTTTATTTATTTATTTATTTAGATTATTTATTCATTCCAGATTTTAAAAAAACACAAGAAAACTATTTACAAAACAACAAGAAATAAAACAATACATGACATGAAAGGAAGCAGAAGAAGAAAATAATCTTATTATATCTGCCCCTTCTCAACCAAAGTTTGTTTTTTTCAAACACTCGATTCAGACAACTTATCTTACGTTTGTCTTTTATTGGGGAAAGGTGCATTGTGGGTCTTTTCAGAACAACAACAACAGATCCTCCATCTGAGCTTGTCCTCACCCGCACCAAACCGAAGCGTAGCTGATCGTATTGTTGGAGCTCGAACATAATAGATATCATGGCAAAAGAAAATAGTTAAGGGAACACTACCTCCACCACGTGTGAGAGAGTATGATCCTACACCCCGCCCACCAAAGGGCTACAGAAGTGAATGGAGACAGAGCTACATGAGAGCCGATCCGAATTGAACCAGACCAGACCAGACTGATCCGCTCTGCGTCAAGCGAGTGGAAAAGGGGCATAAGTAAGCTCCATTTACCATTTACTTTGAGGAGCTAATGAATGAAAAGAATGAAAGAGAAAGAAGAGTGGAGGTCTAACTGTGGACCAGGAAGTTGGAAAGATTAGTGAGGGTGAAGTCCAGAAAGCTCTGAAAAGAATGAAGAAGGGGAAGGCAGTAGGACCTGATGACATACCAGTGGAGGTTTGGAAATGTCTTGGAGAGGTGGCAGTGAGGTTTTTGACTCAAATATTTAATGGAATATTTGAGGGTGAGAAAATGCCTGAAGAATGGAGAAGAAGTGTGCTGGTTCCCATTTTTAAGAACAAGGGTGATGTACAGAGTTGTAGCAACTACAGGGGAATTAAGTTGATGAGCCACACAATGAAGATCTGGGAGAGAGTTGTGGAAGCAAGACTTAGACAAGATGTGACTATCTGTGAGCAGCAGTATGGTTTCATGCCAAGAAAGAGCACCACAGATGCCATCTTTGCTTTGAGGATGTTGATAGAGAAGTACAGAGAGGGTCAGAAAGAACTCCATTGTGTGTTTGTGGATTTAGAAAAAGCATATGACAGGGTGCCAAGAGAGGAGGTGTGGTATTGCATGAGGAAATCTGGAGTGGCAGAAAAGTATGTTAGACTGGTACAGGACATGTATGAAGACAGCAGGACAGTGGTGAGATGTGCTGTAGGAGTGACAGATAGCTTCAAGGTGGAGGTGGGAGTGCATCAAGGATCGGCTCTGAGCCCCTTCTTGTTTGCTCTGGTGATGGACCGACTAACAGATGAGGTCAGGCAGGAATCCCCATGGACTATGATGTTTGCAGATGACATTGTGATCTGTGGTGAGAACAGGGAACAGGTGGAAGAGAACTTGGAGAGGTGGAGGTATGCACTTGAAAGAAGAGGAATGAAAGTCAGCCGTAGTAAGACAGAGTACATGTGTGTGAATGAGAGGGAGGCGGTGGAACAGTGAGGCTACAAGGAGCAGAGGTCACAAAGGTGCAGGACTTCAAGTACTTGGGGTCCACTGTCCAGGAAAATGGGGAATGTGGTAAAGAGGTGAAGAAGAGAGTCCAGGCAGGATGGAGTGGATGGAGAAAAGTTTCAGGAGTGATTTGTGACAAAAAGGTGTCAGCAAAGGTCAAAGGAAAAGTTTACAAGACAGTGGTGAGACCAGCTATGTTGTATGGTCTGGAGACAGTGTCATTGACAAAAAGACAGGAGAAAGAACTGGAAGAGCAGAAATGAAGATGCTGAGGTTCTCCTTAGGAGTGACGAGGATGGATAAGATTAGGAATGAGATCATTAGAGGTACAGCACATGTTGAACAACTGGGAGATAAAGTTAGGGAGGCCAGACTGAGATGGTTTGGACATGTCCAGAGGAGGGACAGTGGGTCTCTTGTTTGGAGGATGTTGAAACCATCTCAGTACAAAGAGGAGAAGAGGAGAGTATATGGATGCAGTTAGAGAGGACATGAAGGTAGTTGGAGTGAGGACAGAGGATGCAGAGGACAGAGTGAGGTGGAGGAGGATGGCTCGCTGTGGCAACCCCTGAAAAGGGAAAAGCAGAAAGAAGAAGAAGAAGAAGATGCGGGGGGAGGGGGGGTTGCCTGTCGTTATTTTTTGAATTTTTGCTGGACGGTCTTTTGATTTCAGGTTGATCCTCCTTTATTTGTATTGAGTCAGGACTTCATAGTTTTTTTAACTACATTTTTTTCAAGCTTTGCTATTCAGAGGTCTTCACAGCGCAGCCACTGTCTCTGGCATCTTGCCAGAAGTCCTGAATTGTACAAACTATTATTATTTTATGTTATAATATATTTATTATTATTATTAATAATAATACTGTAATTATCAATGTAATAGTTTGGAGACTACTCACGGAGCACTCGGACAACCGCTACTCTTTAGCCAGCCGGCGTCTTTATTGTATATGAACTCTGACCCCGCAACCCGTACATAACGCGCCTCTGGTACGGAACGCCCCGAGGACCATAACACACCACATCTCCCCTTCCCCAAAGTAGTGATACAATTTTAAACCAAACATTTACTACTTAACTAACAGCATTCAGTCTGTCTGACCTTACAGATCACTAACATAAGGAATACTTAAAATAACAATTATAATAACATTTGAAACACTGAAATTACTGAATACTTAAAGTAACAAGTATAATAATAACATTTGAAATAGGTTTTAAATGTTCTGCATTATTGGACATAATCTTTGAGCCACACTGGTGCCTTCACTTCCCTCCTTGGATGAACCCTTTTCACATTTTCCCCTCCTCTCACTTCTGGTGTAGCTGTCTGTTCTGTGTCCCTCACATCCTTTGTAGGGCTCTGAATGTCTGGTGCTGCTGCCTGTTCTGTGTCCCCCACATTCTCTGTAGGGTTATGAATGTCTGGTAAGGGTCTGAGATGCGCCTTGTTTCTCCTCACCACCTCTGAATCGGTCTCCACGACATAGGACCGAGGAGTGTCTGCTTCTCTCAGCACCGTAGCCGTCTCCTGGGTGTTTGTAATCCAGACGCGCTGACCTGCTTTTAGCTCTGGCCTGACCCCCGCTCTATGTCTTTTGTTGTAGGCCAAAGTCTGTGCCTGTTTTAATTCTCTGTCCTTGTCTGCCACTTTCTTTTGGTTTGGCCACTGAGGTTTTAGTTGACTGGGTGAGAGTGGCAATGGTGAGCGCAGCCTTCTGCCCATCAGGAGCTCTGCCGGTGAAGGGCCTTGATGCAGCGGCGTGACCCGGTATGCCAACAGGGCCTTGTAGGGGTCAGTGTTTTTCTTCAGGAGGCTTTTCACCGTCCTCACCGCCCTCTCTGCTTCCCCGTTACTCTGAGCGAAGTATGGACTACTGGTGACATGTTTGAAGTCATAGTCCGTGGCAAAAGAAGAGAAAGAGCTAGAGGAAAACTGAGGTCCATTGTCTGTTATCAGTATTTCAGGCACCCCATGTCTAGCGAAAATAGATTTCAAGCCAGTAATAATTCCTGCTGATGTGGTTATAGATGTCTTCATTATTTCAATGTATCTTGAATAGTAGTCTACCACCAGTAAATAAGAGTCATTTTCCCAGTAAAACATATCTGCCCCAACTTTCTGCCAAGGCCGCTTGGGCAGCTCTGAGGGTATCATTGGTTCTGGGTGTAGCTGTTGGTACTTACTGCATGTCTCGCACTGGCTCACAACTTTTGTGATTTGGGCACTCAGGCCTAGCCACCACACCGACTGCTGAGCCCTCAGCTTGCATTTGGATATCCCCATATGTCCCTCATGCAGTCGGGCGAGCATTTCCTTTTGCAAAGTCTCTGGAATGACAATACGTCGTCCTTTCATCAAAAGCTCACCATTCATGTGTAACTCGCCTTGGTGGATCCAATACGGCTTCAGCTGTTGGGACAGCTCCTCTTGTCGTGGCCAGCCTCTTTGACACTGTCGGATCAGCAGACTGCAGATGGCGTCTTGCCGCTGATGGTCAGCTATCTGCTGAAGTTTGGACTGAGATGCAGGTAAGTTATCACGTACAGTGTTAATGAAAATTTTTACCTCTCCTTCCATCTGTGTTTCTTCTGTTGTCAGTGGACGCTTTATCGGGGCCCTGGATAGTGCATCTGCTGTGATGAGGGCTTTTCCAGGTACATGTACTATGTTGTATACAAATCTAAGCATTCGCAGTCGGAATCGCTGAATCCTGGGAGGTAAGTCATCCAGTGCTTTCGTCCCTAATAGTGCGAGGAGGGGTTTGTGGTCAGTTTCTATTGTGAACTGCACTCCGATGAGGTATGAACTCAGTCTCTCGCAGGCCCAGGTAACGGCTAGTGCCTCCTTTTCAACCTGGGCATACCGTTGCTCTGTTTCGGAGAGGCTTCGGGAAATGTAGGCAACTGGACGCCACTGCATACTTTCCTCCCTCTGCATTAAGACTGCTCCCAGGCCAAAAGACGAGGCATCCGCTGACACTTTTGTCTTGGCTTGTGGTCTGTATTGGGCCAAGACTGTTGGTGATGCCAGCTCATTCTTGAGCTTGTCGAAGGCTGTCTGCTGCATATGACCCCAGGTCCAATCATTGTCTTTCACCAGCAGGTCTCTGAGTGGTTTGGTACACTCTGCAAAATAAGGGAGGAATTTTGCAACATATGTCACCATCCCCAAAAACCGCCTGACATCTGCTGCGTTCTGTGGGACAGGCATGTCTGTAATCGCTCTGATTTTCTCAGGGTCTGGTTCAATGCCTGCTGCACTGACTTTATGTCCCACAAACAGAACTTCCGATTGTGCAAAGGTGCATTTCTCATTTAGTGTTAGTCCCGCCTCTTGGAGTCGTGTCAGGACAGCTGTGAGCCGTTCATCATGCTCTGCTTCATTCTTTCCCGACACAAGGACATCATCTGCATGGCATATAACACCGTCAAGGCCGGCCAAAAGCTGGGACATGCGTCTTTGAAAATGTTCTGGGCCTGAATTTATCCCAAATGGTAGCACATTGAAGCAGAAGCGGCCAAAGGGAGTAATGAATGTTGTGAATTCCCTACTTTCTTGTGCTAATGGGATCTGCCAAAAGCCACTCCGTGCATCCAATTTCGTGAAATACTTTGCACCATTCAGCTGTGCTAATGACTGGTCCACGGAGGGCAAAATATGTCTTTCTCTGCACACACTTTCATTAAGCTTGGTAAGGTCAACACAGAGTCTAATTTTGCCATTGGGTTTTGGGACTACAACTATCCCCGCACACCACTCTGTAGGCTTCTCTATCCTGGAGATGACCCCCATCTCCTCCATTCTTTTTATTTCCTCCTTGACTTTTTCAGTTAAGGGTATTGGCACACGGCGAGGGGTTGTAAGGGCATAGGGGACAGCATCGTCTCTCAGTCGGATACGATAGTCACCTTCCAGTCTTCCTAATCCTGTAAACACCTTTGGGAATTTCTTTTTGAATTTTCTCTCCGGGTCCCCCGTCTCCTCCAGTGTGTCAATTTTCTCTCTTCGCTCCACAAGACTTAATTCTGTAATTGCCGGTAAACCCAGCAGTGGTCTAGCCAAGCTATCAATGACAAACACTGACTGAGTGGACTTTTTATCCCTGCTTTCAAGGCTGCCTTGAATCTGACCTACTACAGATAGTCTGGTATTATTTGGGCCATACAGCTTTTTGTGGGTGTGCAACAGAGGGCCGTCTCTTTTGTAGCTGTATAGTGTGGTAGGAATGGCGGTTACTGCTGCCCCTGTATCCAATTTAAAAGAAACTACTGCCCCATTTAATTTGATGTCTGAGTACCAGCCACTGCTGTCTGACTTCACCTCTCCCAAGTACAGAGTGTCCTGATACAGTCCATTTTCCTCTGTCATCTCGTGTACAGGTTGCTTAGACCTGCAGACGGCAGCAAAGTGTCCTCGTTTGTGACATTTCCTGCATTCGGCCTCTTTGGCAGGGCAGTCCTTCCAATTGTGTGACGGAGCCCTCCCACATTTATAACAGGCAGACGATGTTGCATACCTGTTCGTTTTTCTTTTCTGTTGTGCACTGTCCTCTGTCCCGCGTGCAATTGAAAGCGCATGCATCTCTTCAATAGGCTCTTTAATGGATGCAGGGCCACTCGCACTGCGCAGCCACCCTTGTTGCTGTTTCACAGTTTCACTCTGTCTGACTCGCATTACAGCTGTAGTTAGGGTCAGTTTTGCATCCATCTGCAACTTCTCAGAGAGCGAGGCATCTCTTATGCCGACAACAATGCGATCGCGGATCAGTTCATCTCTGAGAGCTCCAAACTTGCAAAACTCCGCCTGTTTGTGAACTGCTGTGATAAAGCTCTCAGCCGTTTCTCCCGGTTCCTGGTTACGCCTGTTGAACTTTGCCCTTTCAAAAATTATATTGTGTTCTCCGATAAAATGTTCATCAAAGCACTCTTTTACTTTTTTGTAGTTCAACTTTTCTGCAGACGTTAGCTCAGATGCATTAAGGATATCTTCGGATTCATCTCCCATTGAATATATTAACGTATTCACCTGCAAATCCTCTTCCTTTTTATCCAGTCCCGACACAATCCTGTATCTCTCGAACCGTCGGATCCATTTGGGCCAGTTTTGTACATCTCTGCAGTCAAACTTTTCTGGCGGGCTCGGGCGAAATCCCTCTCCGACGTTGCTAACGTTGCTAACGACGTTGCTAGCTGCCGCAGCGTTAGCGCTTCCCCTCTCCGTATCGGACATCTCGGATACGACTCAGTTACTTGCGAGTGCGTCGGGAATGCTAACTTCACGTCGAAGAGTCACCGCTTCTGACACCATGTAATAGTTTGGAGACTACTCACGGAGCACTCGGACAACCGCTACTCTTTAGCCAGCCGGCGTCTTTATTGTATATGAACTCTGACCCCGCAACCCGTACATAACGCGCCTCCGGTACGGAACGCCCCGAGGACCATAACACACCACAATCAACATTTCAGCTGCGGCTGTGGCTGACATGTTAGAACAGTCATCCTCCAATACAAGAGTTGAGGGTTCGAATCCACCAGCAGTCAAATGCGGAAGTGTCCTTGGGCAAGACATTGAACCCCTCATTGCCTCCGATGTGTGTCCCATCGGTGTATGAATATGGTAAAGCACAGTGGTGGGATGTAACTAAGTACAAATACTTAGTTACTGTCCTTAAGTACATTTTTCATGTACAGTATCTGTAATTTACTTAAGTAGAATTAAATGTGGGTACTTTTACTTTTACTCCACTACATTTTACATGAAGTATCTGTACTTTCTATTACACTACATTTCTATAATGTGTTGAGTTACAAGTTACATTCACGTTGCAGCTTTTTGATTTGTCATTAATTTGAAAGTTACTGATGTTGAGAGGTGAGTTGGTCCATTGAATCACTGCAAAGTGGACAGGTAACATTAGACCCGCCTTCAAGAAGAGCTGGACCAATGATGTATATTCTAGTATGAACATCATTGAGCTGGGAGCACCCACAGCACCACTAACACACCCAAACTGGATTCTACCACAAAGATTCAGCCAGAAGATACACACCACCCATGACCTCATTGAAAGATTATTGAAATATTATTGAAAGACTATTGAAATATTATTGAAAGACTATTGAAATATTATTGAATGACTATTGAAATATTATTGAAAGACTATTGAAATATTATTTAAATACTATTGAAAGACTGTTCAGTACAGCAGGACAGATTTTCTCTCCCAAAAGATCCAGACTGGACTAAAAAAACTTTGAAAACCAACTTCTTCTGAACTTGAACAAGAAATTCTTGCTGCAATATTAAAATGTGTCAGTTCATGGGATGTTAGGAGACAAGAGATGTCTCCTAATGTCTCAACACTCTGGTCCAAGTTTTGAACATAGTGTCAGGAAGTTAAAATATTGTTACTATTGAATTACTATACCAATTACAAGGTTGACTTGACAGTATTTTAACTAGAGTTGATGACAAACTGCAGTTGAAATTATCAGATATTCCTTTGATGTTAGGTCTAATGCTCCTTTTTTTTTCAAACAGACAACTTTTATTTAAATGTGTTTACTGCAGTTAAAATGACACATTGGTTTGTGTTAAATAAAAACTTTCACAGGTATAATCTTTCTTATTTTGCTTAATGTCATTTAACTCTGCATGTCATCCCTGAAATTCTGACACACAGAATCACAAGTCCAAGTGTGCATTGTGTCACGGAGTAAACACAATAAAACATGTATTATCTGCAGCATTGTTCATTAAAATGACTCAACACTATTAATGTATTACAGAAAATATACATACAGTATGCACACTTAATATTGTAGACCATTGCATTAGGTAATACATTCAGCTAGTACTTTTACATTAATTAAGTATTTTTAAAAGCAAGTACTTAATTACTTTTACTTAAGTAAAAACATTAATATGGTACTTCTACTTTTACTAGAGTACATTTTTGTCTGTTTATTTGTACTTTTACTTAAGTACAGTGTTTGAGTACTTTCTCCACCACTGGTAAAGCACTGATTAGTCTCCTTAGAATGATTTGTTCAACTAGTTTTGTAGAGATCTAGTAGAGTGCTGTAGGAATGGGCAAATGAGGACACAGATTGTGTTGTTAAGTACTTTGAGTATCTTGAAGATAGAAAGGCGCTATATATAGTTTGCGCTATATATATTTAGTTTGTAGCAGGTCACTTTCGTAAATGAGCCCTCGAAGCTCAATAAGATTTACCTGACTACGGTAAATAAAGGTTGAATGAATATACAGTACAGTATAAGAACAGTCCATTTCATTCCATCAATCAACCAGCAGAGTGTGCTGTAGGAGCAAAGAAAGAAGGGGACTAGTGAATCAGAAAAATACATACAATAAAAATTCTCAAACCTTAAATACTAAACCTCATAACATTAATGATCGATAACTATTTTTATTTAAAATAACTTGTGAGTTGTGCATTATTGATATTAAAAAATAATAAAAAATAAATAAAAGCGAAGAACTACTAAATCAAAAAAAACTGTCTGAGGATGTGATGCTAAAAAGAACACATTTATTATGTACAATAAATAATGCGATATGAATTGAAAGGGAAAAAAAGTGAAACTATACCTTTGACTTTTATTATGTGCTGCTGTGCTCAGGAATCTTATGTATAAATGCATGTGTAGATACTATACCATACCATACCATACCATTTTATTTATAAAGCACTTTAAACAGGAACAAGTCCACACCAAAGTGCTGAACAAACAAACAAGCAACAGGCAACACAGACAATGAAGTACAACACGAAAAACATAAAAACACTGCAGATCAAAATAAAACGATCAAATACCAATCAGCGGGTGTTGAAAGCAACAGAATAATAGTGAGTTTTTAACCTGGATTTGAAAACTGCGAGGGAGGGGGCCTGTTTGATGAGCAGCGGTAACTCATTCCAGAGTCTGGGGCCAGCTACAGTGAAGGCCCTGTCACCTCTGCGCTTAAGGCGAGTTTCTGGAACTCTTAAAAGTACCCGGTTGTCTGTGTCGTGCAATAATATAATTGCAAATCTAGTAAATCCTGCTTTTAGTGCAGTGAGATTTTCTTCAAGATTGTGGAATCATTGGCGCCATCATTTGTGACTCGGTTAATTATTTGTCTTTTATTACTTTATTTTGTTTGTTTTTTATGGATTTTTAATGTGTATTTTTATGGACATTTTTTGTGTCTGAAATAAAGTTTTGATTGATTGATTGATATTATATATAAAATATTAAAATTATTTATTTTAGTATTATTATTTTATTATATACTGTATTATAGTTATTTGTGGTGGCTGAGGAAATAAATTTGTAATTTGTGTTTTATAAACATAACATCACTCAACCTGTCAAATAAATATATGGATTTGAAGATCTTTATATTTATTTATATAATTTTATTAAAATTTATATATTCTATCCATTTTAAGGGCAAACTGTTAGAGCTGTACAATGTGCATTATAGTGTTATTTTGCCTTTTTATCTTCTCACGATTTTTTGATATCAATAAACTGCTTATTTAAAATGCAGCTTGTTTACTTTGACCACTCCAACTTTTAGCTGCTGCATAAAAACAACGTTTTGTATGTCATTCTGCCTGAAAGACATTTAATCTGTTTCATGTATTTTTTTTATGTGAAATAACGCTTTGTGCCTATCGCGGCACAGATAGGAACAATTTATTGTTGTTGTTCATTTGAGTAGGAAGACGAAAATAGGTGCACCTGAACTTTTATGGTTAGGTTGTTTTTAATTAAAAAAAAATCCTGCCCGTTTATTTTGTGACATATTTGTAAACTCAAGTCTGTTTGTAGCGTTTATTAATCATACTGGCACAAAGACATGTTTTGAGTTTTGTCTTCTGGGTTATAAACGACCATTTAAAACAAAATCTTGTTAGCAAAAGAGGCTAGCCATGACGTGTCAACATTTTAACCAATCAGAGACGAAGAGGAGAGGCGTGCAACCGAAAAGCATTATGGGTCTTACAAATAAAACTACTTTATAAACTAATTTATACTCAATAATACAGGTTTGTATTCTAAATGAACTATCACTTTAGAGTTTTGTTTTATATTCTCAGTGTTATAATGATTGTTTTTATTGACTGAAAATGTCGACGCACTTTCTAAAAAAATTAATAAAATAAAATAAAAACTCATATAAGAATACGTTTAGTGAAAAATGTGTAGGCCTACACGCAAAATTTTCCATCTTTTATCATTTTTTGCGTAATTGTTGGAGTTAAAAAAAACAAAACAAATTATACATGTTTTATTTCACTTCATTTGTGATGACTGCACCGTGATCGAGAGAGGGCGTGCGTTCATACTAGTAGCTGGTGAAAAGCAATTACAGGTTAAGACTATACTTTCAGGGATCATTTCTATAGTTCATAACTTGAGAAATGTGTTTCTAAAGTGTTTGGTCTCGCTAACCACGATGAAGAGTTCATGATACTCTTCCCTGAGCGCGAAGCGAATACAGATTATGACTTATGTCATGTGGTCTGTATTATTGATGACCGTTCACTGTTTCTTCACGGAGCAGCGAGGGGAGGAGTATGATCAGAGTGGTTATTAACACTGTGAAAAATAATTCTAATCTAGAAGCACTTTGCACTGGATTCAGAATACAATGTTGTGTGCAGGGGTCTGTAACCTGCAGTTCTGGATCCACATGTGGCTCTTTATTCCCTCCGCAGCAGCTATTTCAAGCTTTGACCAAAACTGACATAAAACTGAATTTTATAGGATGTTGTACCCACAACAAAAAATGACTAGTTTTAGCTGTTTTTCTGTCATTTCCTTTGCAAATATGTGGACACTAGTACAAATACAGAGTAAATTATACTCTTTTAACTTTATGTTTTTTTTTCTACTTTAAAGTATGATACTCAATTTCTTCACAATAAAAAAAACACATAAGCCTGAACTGTTCATTGTTTGTTTTACAAAATATATATATATAGACAAACTGATAGACAAACTATCCACACTTGGACTAAGCCCCTCCATCTGTAACTGGGTACTAGACTTCTTAACAAACAGACCACAGTCCGTGAAGATCCACAACTTCTCCTCCTCCACCATAACCCTCAGCACTGGCTCTCCTCAAGGATGTGTGCTGAGCCCTCTTCTGTTCACTCTGCTCACATATGATTGTACAGCCACACATCCAGGCTGTCATATTGTTAAGTTTGCAGATGATACAGCTGTGGTGGGATGCATCACAGATAATGATGAATCCAGCTACAGACAGGAGGTGGAACATCTGGAGAGCTGGTGCAAAGAGAACAACCTTCACATGAATGTGAAGAAGACGAAGGAGATGATTGTGGACTTCAGAAGGAACAAACACACCCACACCCCACTGTATATAGGTGGATCTGCGGTGGAGGTGGTCTCCAGCTACAAGTACCTGGGTGTACACTTGAATGATAACCTCAGCTGGAGCAACAACACCACCAGCCTGATCAAGAAAGGTCATCAGAGACTCTACTTCCTCAGACGGCTGAGACGAGCTGGTCTGAGAAGCTCAGTCCTCACCTCGTTCTACAGGTGTGCAGTGGAGAGCGTCCTGTGCTCCAGCATCAACGTGTGGCATGGAGGCTGCACAGTTGCAGAGAGGAAAGCTCTACAGAGAGTGGTGAAGGCTGCACAGAAGTCTGTGGGAGTCAGTCTCCCCACCATCACAGACATTTACACCTCCAGATGCAGAAAAAGAGCCACCTGCATCATGAAAGACCTCACTCACCCAGCACACTCACTCTTTGCACCACTCCCCTCGGGACGGAGGTTGAGGAGCATCAAATGTAGAACCACTAGACTGAGGAACAGCTTCTACCCTGAGGCTGTCAGACTCATGAATAAATAAATAATAAGAATAAACACTGCAAAATGTCACATCATGTTGATACTGATCTGTTTCTTGTTGCTGCGTTCATCTGTGACCATCTGCTCATAATGACTCATGTTCGTGCTGCTGTTTATAATGATGTTTTTCTACTACATTAGGGCTTAGTGTATTACTAGCTGATGTCTCTCTTAGTTAATCCTAGATGTTATTATTGTTTTTCTCTTGCATTTGTTGTTGGATGTAACTGGGACCCTGTGTACATAATCTCGTTTTCATCACATGTACTACATGCGGTGCAAATGACAATAAATACTCTCTGACTCTGACTCTGATATATATATATATTTTTTTCTTTTACAAGAATCCAGCCTTCTGTGATAGACTTGCAACCTGGATATGAGCACCAGTGATCCCCCACAACCCAGAAAGTAAAATGCAAGTAAAGATAATGGATGGATGGATGGATGGAATCCAGCCTTTTCTTTTGTCTCAAAATGGAAAAATATCAATAAATGTTAACAATCATTAGATGTTTTTAGTTTTATAACTTAATGCCTACTGGCCAGAAAACCTCCCTCAAACAAACTTAAGGCCTCGTTATTGGTCCGCTGGCTGGAGCGCGCGCACTGAGCCGTATTTTTCATGCGTTTACAGTGTTGCCGCTGTGTTTATAGTTGACGCATGGCGGCGCATGGCAAAGTGCTGTTCTTTTACAGACCAGCAGGTGGCAGTACCCTCTACAGCCTGTGCATATGTTGCAAGAAAGGGTGAAGAAGAAATCTACCGTAGAAGAACTGTTTGAAGTCACACAACAAAAAAAATGGCTTTCCGCTCGCGTGCTGATCTGTTGTCTTTATTAGAGGAGCAAATGAACAACAGTTATTGTGTCTTGCGGTTTTAATGCATGGAGTCAGCAGAGGAGGAAGTGATCGTTTGACTTTTGGCAAAAACAAAAGAAAAGTCCAGATCAGGGATGAAGACGGGGAATTTAATACATTTGTGTCACATACAAAACATTCCTCCATGCGTTGCGACGCCGTCTCCATGACCACAGCGGCGCAGACAGCTGCAGGCTCTGGCGTGAAGAGCGTGAAGGCTGTCGGGTGAGGTCCCCACCCGACCTGTCAATCAATTCAGTAGCGCCCACGGCGCTCACTAGCCTTGCGGAGTTTGAAAAATTCGGAGGTGCGCGACACGCGCTAACACGACGCGCGGGGTCTACGCGCAGGGGCGGGACGGTGATATTGCGTCACTTTTTGTGCGTGCACCCTGGCGCACTGCGCGACGCGTCGACTATAAATCTAGCTTTAAAGTGGGCCATGGGCCACAAGTTGATAATGACAACTGCAGTGAGTTTTGCAGCTCTGGACACATTTAATCTAGTGAACAAAGGGGCAGAAAAGGCTCTTTTGATCCTAAAGGTTGCAGACCCCTGGTCATGTGGTTACAACCGATGTTAAAATCAATGTGATATTTGAATACTGTAGTTCAATCATGTATTTATTTACCTATTAAAATTTATGATTATTGTTAGTATAACTGTGTAATTAGGGATGAGCGTTTTATAATTCCACACACATCTGTACACATTTACAGGATGGATGTAAAGTGTAAAACATGTAGAATTCAACTTGAAGGCTTGAAATATGTTAAATTGTGTTCATTAGGCACCAAGGCACCTTTACAGCAGGGGTTCTCAACCTTTGACCTCAATGGGAACAAGTGACAACTTCTGCTGTTCTTCATGAATTCAGATCAGGATTATCACTGTGAACAATAAATAAAAACTAGAAAGTTCCTGGAGAAACTTTGATGGGGACTGCCTATTTATATTAGCAAATTATTATTAATAATAAATATTAATGCATATAAATAGTAATAATCAATACTAACTATTAATATTAATAATCCCAATACATTGTTAATTTGTTCATTGTTATTAAACATTAATTATTATTAATAATAATTAATATTACTATCAAATATTAATTATTAATAATATTAATATTAAAATATATATTAATTAAGATTGATAATTAATGTTAATTATTATTATTAATAATTATAATAATTTATTATAATAATAATAGGTGTCTTTCTTGTTTGTTGAACACTGGCCCTCGCCATTCTGAAATGGCTCCATACGTTACTCAGTTTCTGTGAAAAGTTTTCTCCTATTCATTTTCTATGGGACATTTGGCATCTTTGTTAGCAAAATATGTTGCCACAGTCACTGCAAATGTCAATAAAAGTAATAGCACACTTCCCAGGGCCGATCCGGTCATTTTGACACAACTTTTATGGGGGGTAGACATTGTGGCTCGGTCCGCATTAACGGAGATAGAAATGTACTGTACAGTATACTCACTTCCGAGGTGTAGAACAATAGGTGCCGTGAATCAATGTAATGACACTTTGATTGTTGATATGTGCTGCTGATTATCCATGCTGCTGATCTCATGCTGCTGATTTATTTCACGCTGCTGTGTTCATTCGTACTCACCTGCTCACACAGACTCATGTTCGTGCTGCTGTTCGGTGAATTGTTTTTGCACCATTAGTGTAAACTTATTATTTTAATTTCAAATATACATCCTTAAAAATGTTATTTCTTAAATTTAAAAACATGATTAATAAGGATTATTTCTAGGTGGTGCTCCTTGAAGATGAGTGCTATTTTTAAGAACATGCACCGCCCGGTGATGCAGGTCCCTGTGGCACCGTGAGTTTTCTGACTCGAGGACTTGGCAACAGTCTGCGGGGACATGCAGGATCTGGAGATCTTGAACATGTGAGTCCTGATTCAGTTGTTAATCCCAGATGAGTCAGTAACAGACCTGTTCCAAACTCAAAAACAGGCTCTGAATAGAGCAGAGTAGAATCTGAAACTACGAAACTCTAAATGTTTTAAAAACCTCTTGTGTTTTATTTAGTCAGAACAGCATCACTCTCACCAGACAATTAACAATCTATTCAAACTATAATTAAAAAAAATATATCAAAAGAGGAAAGCCTTCTTAAAAGGAGGCATCAGGTGAGGAAGTGACAGCACTATCTACGACAGGTAAGATAGTGACGAGCTGGGACATCCCTCTCTGCTGTGCTGGAGTAAAAAAAAAAAAATGCGTCAGTGATGAAGAACACCGAGGAGGAGATGGACGTCACATTATGAACGCTTTTTAAAGATTCAGATTCTTTATTTATGAATAATGTGCACATCAGTGACAGCATGAGACAAACGATGTTTCATCTTTGTGTGGACGGGAACTCGTTTTCAAAGAACTTGGACGACTTTGACTCGGTTCGCTGTGTTCTCCTTTACAGGTCAGTTTATGTTTAAAGTCACTTTGAATGATGAAGCACGCTCAAACGACGCATGCGCACAAAGCTGCTGTTAAACTAAAGACAAAATAAGTAAAAACCCAGGCGGTGAGGATAATTGTATCTGTAAAGTTTTGAAAGCCCTTTGAAAGTCGGTGTTGTTTTATTGATTTTTTAGTATATATACATACATATGTATGAATTTTTTTATTTTTTGCATGTTGACGGTGTTTAGGAAGATAACGTTGACACTTGGTCACGCGCCATTAACTTTGCTAGTGTCCGAGCTACGTTGAAGCACGCGCTAGTTACATTACCACTTTTTTAAACGAAAGATAAACCCGTTTTTATCCCTGACTCGAATTGCTTGTATTCTGCTGCGTTTACACACTCCAACCAAAGAGGGGAGCGAGAAAAAGTAACTTTTTCTCTCTTTAGTGGGTGCTTGAACGAACTTCGTTTACCAGTCAATGAGAAAGCTTCTGCGTTGTTAGGGGCAACCGTGCTTTCTAGCCAATCAGATTGCACGGTCGCTTGTCACGTGACCCTCGTTTGCTATAGTATTTTCAACATGGCGAAACCACATCGTTGCTCGTGTGAGCTTAAAAATGAATACAAATGACCGTTTTTACAGTTTTTTTTAACTATATATTTTTTTTAGTTTGCTCGCGAGCGAAAGAACGGTTCACCACTCGATGGCGTTCGCGCACGGCTACGTTTGTAAAGAGAACTCTGTGTTGAGAGAGAAGACCGAAAAAGATGGCGACGCTGAATCCACACGGTCGAGTTTCAGCAGCTCCGAGTGCACAGAGTAAGACTGGAGTTTGAGACAAGCACATCAGCTGTCGTCTGTTTTTACACGAGTGTTTAAAAAAAACATGTGAGTCGAACCGCAGCTTGGAGTCAGTTTTGTAAGGGACGAAGCTTTCAAAGGCAGGGGCGATTCTAGAGTCTGACCTTTAGGGGTGCTTAGCCCCCCAGTGCAGACTATGGTTTTTGTCTTGAACAACGTGGTGGCCATTGGCGTCAGAAGCATTCATAATGTTGGGGGGACACATTGATGAGGGGGTCTGGGGGTCCTCCCCAGAACATTTTAAAATAAAGTAGATGCCATTTCCTGCATTCTGGTGTATTTTAACAGGTTATAAAACATCTACGTTTACCTACATAAGTAACACTTGATTTAATAATTATTTTAGAGAGTTCAGCACAACAAAAAGTAGCGCTAAGCTAGCGGCATGCAATACACACGACTAGCTAAGATGCTACAGATGTAGCGCTCTGCTTTACAGAGCTAAACATCTGCTAAACAGCCTAATAAATGCTTTGTACAAAATCAGTTAACGGATCATAACAAAGACTAAACTTATGCAACCAGAAGTTGCAGCGTAGCTATATCTACATTCAAAACACACAAAACAAAGCACAACTAGCTTTAAGTGTTAATCTTTAATTTAACCACTAGGCATACGATGTAATTATGACAGAAAATGGAGGATGAACATGTGGTACTTCCTGTTTCTCTCTCTTGTATCAGCTGCTCAGGTCGTCGGCCACAGGGCTTTATCCATGTTTTACATTTTTCCAGACTCAGTTTAGATTTTGGAATCAGGGGTTCCCAACCCTGGTCCTTGAGGAACACCATCCTGCATGTTTTTGTTGTTTCTCTGCTCCAACACACCTGATTTT
>JBBPBX010051139.1:0-10577 GCA_038048925.1 Garcialebias charrua | reverse complement strand
AGACAGAGTGATGGGAATGAAATGTGTTGAATCTAAAAAAGCTAAGTCTGGTCCTCTGGACATTCAAAAAACAAAGCAAAACAAAACAAAAAAGTAGAAACTTTTCGTCTCTTGTCCGAAAGGCTTCCTCGGTCTGAGGTACTGTATTCAGCTCAGCCTTATAAATAGCACCCTCTCACAGTGGATACCATACCATACCATTTTATTTATAGAGCACTTAAAACAGTGACACGGCCAACAAAAGTGCTGTACAAACAAACAACAGGCAACACATAGGCAACACACAAAATGAAGTACAAAAAAAATTGACATAAAATCATTGCACATAATAAATATAATGACCAAACACAGATAATCTGGTGTTGAAAGCAACGGAATAGTAGTGGGTCTTTAAACAGGATTTGAAAACCGAGAGGGAGGGGGCCTGTCTGACGCGCAGAGGTAACTCATTCCAAAGTCTTGGGCCTGCTACAGAGAAGGCGTTGTCACCTCTGCGTTTAAGACGAGATCCTGGAACTGTTAGAAGTAACTGGTCTGCTGACCTCAGAGCATGTGGTGGGACATACAGCTGTAGCAAATCAGAGAGATGGGCGGGGGCGAGACTGTTCAGTGATTTGTAGACATACAGGAGAATTTTGAACTGGATTTGAAGATGAACCGGTAGCCAGTGCAGGGAGGCCAAGACTGGTGTAATGTGCTCTCTTTTGCATGTACTGGTTAAAAATTGGACTGCTGCGTTCTGGACCAGTTGTAATTGTGCAATGGTGGTCTAAGTGATACCAAACAGGAGTGAATTGCAGTAATCAAGCCTAGATGTAATAAATGTGTGTATTACTGTCTCCAGGTTATTTTTGGATAATATGGGCTTCAGCTTAGACAGTCCCCTCAGCTGGAAAAAACAGGATTTAAGGATAATGTTTACATGGCTGTTGAGTTTCATGGATGGATCCATTATCACTCCCAGATTTGTGACTTTTTGTTTTTCAGACAGGGCTAGAGCAGAAAGGTTGATGCAGTCGTTCGAGATTGTGTCGTTGGGAGGGAACAACATGACTTCAGTCTTATTTTCATTGAAACTTAAGAAATTTAAAGCCATCCAGTCCCTGATGTCAGCCAGGCAGTCAAGCAGAGGTTGATGTACCATTGTGTCTTAGGAGAAGTAAATTTGACAGTCATCGTCGGGCAGTTTCAGTGCTGTAGAGAGGTTTGAAGCCAGATTGGAATAACTCAAGGATAACGTGATCCTCCAGGAAGTACTTCAACTGGGACTCAATTATTTTCTCTAGAAGTTTAGAAACAAATGGGAGTCTGGAGACAGGCCTGAAGTTGGATACACTGAGGGTCAAGGTTTTTTTTTTTTCAGGAGAGGTTGAACAGCAGCATGTTTTAATCTTTTTTTGGCACCACACCAGTGGATAAACTGCTATTTACAATAGCAAGAATGGAAGGACCTAGAGTAGGAAAAACCTCCTTCAGTAGCCAAGGGGGGACCGTATCAAAGGGGGAACCAGATGGTTTCAGGCTGCACATGACCTGCTCTAGAGAAGACAGAGAGATTGGTTCAAAATGGTCAAATACAGCAACAGATTGAAGTGAGATGGATGGATCGTGAGTTGGCGACAAAATGAGAGGGAATTTGTAGGAAATGTAGGAAGTTCTTGCACAGCTTAGTCGAGGTTTCCAGTGGTGATGGTTCAGTTAGGTGGAGAACAGAGTTTAGGGTGGAGAACAGAACTTGTGGATTGTGAAAGTTTGAGGCAATGATATCAGAAAAGTATTGGGATTTAGCAGTTTTTACTGCTTTCTGACAACGGCACCAACTCTCTTTTAGTATTTGAAAAGAGACCTGCAGCCTGTCTTTTCTCCATTTGCGCTCCGCCCTCCTGCATAGCTGCCAAATGGCCTTGGTGACGTCATTCAGCCAAGGTTCTGCAACAGTTATATGGTTAATGGCCCAGCTGCTATGTGCAGGAATGCACGGCTTAGGAGTTAGATGGGGGATAGTGAACTCAAACCGGACTGGCATCAACTGGATCAACCAGTTTGTTGCTGACAGCCAAAACCAGCTGCTCCTATGATCAAGGAGGACCATCAGCATAGTTGGCAAGTCCGCTTGTTATAAGCGACTTTGGGCTTTGTTTTTTCTATAGCCGCTTATAAATTTTGGGAGTCGCGGGTTTGGACTTGTTTTAAGCATTAAGTCACTTTTTGGGGCTTGTTTTTCTATCAGAGTGAAAGCAAAATACAAGTGGTAGGTAGTTTGTGCCTTCACGCTCCCTTCCACGGATGTTGCGTCCAGGTGGATGTTACGTTCAGGGGCGCAACTACATATTTTTGAGGTGGATGCGAAAACATCAACGGCGCCCCCCCCCCCCCGCGCGCTCCCTTTACCTGCCGCCTCATACAGCTTTCCTCCCTTAGTCATGCACTTAGAAAATACAGTAGCAATATTACAGATTTTTTTATGTTACATATCATATCAGGTGATAATTTCAATGATAAACAAATAAGAAGTTTAATAAAGTAAAAATGTATAACAGTAGTGGTAATCAGTGCTCAACATTTTATGTAGTGAAAATATGAAATCTTAACAGCCTGGAGTCCATGTCAGTGTTTTAACATTTATGACATTTAAACTGTTACTTTCCGTGAAAGAAGACAATGAAAGATGGTCATCAGAAATTCAAACCATCATGGTATACAGTATAGGTTTTTGTTGCTTCCCTAATGTAATTATTCCTACCTGATGCTATCACTTGTCTCCTCTATCACTGACCTCGTGTCTGTCTCCTTCACCCTTTGTCTGTGGCATTCTGCACTGTCATATGGTCAAAAAAGCATTATATATTAGTTGTAAAAATTACAGATCTTAATACAGTTTTTAAAAATAATGTTTACATGTTATTGCTTGGGATTAAGTAGCTGTTCCCTCACTTCCACCTGCATTAGACCAACCTGTTGCCTTCCCCAGTCTGTCCTGATTCCTCTGTCATCTTCTCTTCCTTCTCTCCATCCTCACAGCTGAATGACATTAATTTTGTGTTAAGTAGGTTTAAAAATACAGCAGTCAAACCACAATAGAAATGAAACTTTAATTTAAATGATCTCCTTGTTGGATAACAGTTACTGACTGGACATTTCATCTAATCTGACTTACCAGATACATCACAACACACACCACTGTAGTGATATTAAATAAGACATTTAAACTCAAGTGTCCCTCTGCCAAAAAGGTTGGTAACATGGGTCACCAACCTTTTTGAGTCTAAGGGCTATAGTGACACTGAGGACTAATTTGTCTGATACACACATAAACTTGTACAACTCATCTTTAATTAAAGAATCAATAATAATAAATGTACATATGAGTGTATAAATTGCAGCACTGCATTGGAACATAGCTGGGAACTGCCACCACAACAGTTTAGCTTGTGTTAATGTTTCCTGAGTTTTATTTAGGTCATTCTTACACTTAGTGTGTGGATGTGTGGGACATGTATAAAATATTCATAAAAATATTAAACAAATCACGTCTTTAGGGGAGGCTACATTTATTTAACAGCCAAATATGGGACGATTCCTATTAGGCTAGCTTTAGCTAACCTGAATATTTTACAACCCTCCTGTCCTGCTCATACACTGACAGTACTTACCTAATATCTTTTAACCACATTGAAAGGCTTTTTTTTCATCCTTCCAACAACTTCCTTTTCCTGTTTTGCGCCCTGGATAGTTTTTCTGCCGCTCCAAAGTCAAGTGCACGAGTGAAAAAATAAATAAATAAATACGTGCCTGTGTGCGTTCTCTAGGGGTGCGTGTTCACAGCACCTGTGTGTGAAGGGAGAGCAGAGAGATAGGAGGAGGGAGGTGAGGGAGCAGGGGGGGGGGGCGCCTAAGCAGTGCTGTTTCCCTGTTATTGATCATTTCATGCAGTTAAAGAAGATGCCTGCTAGAAAAACATTTTTTCTAGAGACGGTTTTGGCGCCCCCTGTAGGGCAGCGCCCGTATGCCTTGCATAACCTGCATAGTGGCGATTTGCGACCCTGCGTTCAGGTGCAGTTTGCGCCACAGATATCATATAAAAGCTAGATCCTGCATTGCCCGGTCGCCTGCTCTACTCAGTGTAACCTGTTTGACAGGTGCAATGAAGTATCTGTGCGTTTAATGTCATAGCTCGCTGAATACTAAACTCATTCCCAAGATTTTTCCCTCTGTAAATCTTAGGGGTACAGCAATTAAAGCTGAACACATGGTTCAGTGTATTTAAATATTCTTGGTGGGTTGAAAAACGTTCAATAGAAAAATGACTGGACTTTATTTGTAACAGAAGACGTTTCGCTCTTCAAATAAACCTTCGGTTACAGTTAACCTTCTGTTAACCGTCTTCTGTTACAAAGTCCAGCCATTTTAAAAAAAATTTAAAAGTATGTTATTCAAAGTGTTAAGCATAATTTTGCTGTTTATATGTAATGCCATAATAAATGTATGTTTAAACTGTTTAAAAACTGCCTCTGTTTTCACAATATGGTGGGTTCCCAGTTGGGCTTGTTTTGGGCTTGTCTTCAAAGAGTGATCGCTTGTTTTTGTCTTGTTTTCATGGGGATGGTCGCTTGTTTCTATCGCAAGATTTGGCAACACTGACCATCAGCCTAAGCAGCACTGACCATCAGCCTAACGATGGATCGTTAGCACCCTGATGGTTGTTTGCTATTCACAGAGGTCTGAGTGATACTAGCAACAACAGCATTATAAGAGGGGGACAGTTGAACCCGGAGGCCTCCACCTCTGTTTAAGGATGGACAGTTTATTTTCACAAAGATGGCCTCCTTTACTCCTCTCTCAAACTATCGTTCTTCTCTATCAAGGATGTGAACATCTTCATCCCTTAAAGAGTGACCTCTGACCTGGAGATGAGTGTAGACCGCAGAGTCCTGGCCTGATGATGTTGATCTTCTGTGCTGGGCCATCCTTTTGGCCAGTGGCTGTTTAGTTTCCTCGATATAAGACTGATCACAGCCCTCCTGACACTGAACAGCATACACAATATTACTCTGTTTGTGCCGGAGGACTGGATCTTTGAATACAGCTTCTCAGACTGAGGAAGTCTTTCGGACAAAAGACGAAGCGTTTCTACTTTTTTGTTTTGTTTTGTTTTTTGAATGTCCAGAGGACCAGACTTAGCTTTTTTAGATTTCTCTACCTGGATTATTGAGCATGCATCAGGGGAAATGTGTTGAATGTTCTTAGAAGCTGACTTCTCTGTTCTGTCAGATCAGCACTGAGTCAACATTGACATAATGAGATAATCCCACAAATGTTTGATAAGAGAGAGACTGGTGGAGGTGGCTGACCACTGGAGGAACTCTGCCTGACACAGGCAGTTCAAAGACTGTACCGTGTGCAGATGATCGAGAGGCTGTAGCACAGTGCTGTCTCAGAGGGTGTAAGACATGCACACGCAGCATGTCGCTGAAATAGTGCTGTGCTGTTCGGGTACATGCGTCACTAACAGAGGTGACCTGAATCAGACCCTATGTCTCCCAACACTGTGATGTTAGGAGTGATGCTGGTGTGCTTTTCCACAACATTGACAGGATTAGCCTTCTCCCCTTGGCGTTGCCAAACACAATGGTCATCACTCAACATGATACAGTGCCACTCATCAGTCCAGGACTCCTAGAACTACCTCTCCAAATGCAGAGATCTCTGCAACAGCTTATGCTCAGGACTGACTTAGCAAGAAAATAAGACAGGAAGACTGTGTTGATTTTTAACTGTTTAACACAATGAATTAAATTACCATGTTACTTGTGCCAGTTTTTAAAACACAATGCAGCATCACAGGTTGCTGGAAAGCCTGTGTCCAGATGGCAGGTACAGATTTCATGGAGTTTTGTCATGCTTGGCATACAAGGTTGCTTGTCCATTGATGTGGTCTGTCTTGGTTGAGTGGACCCTCCATTATGGGTGTGCATGCTCTCACACACACCCTTTGGTTCCAACATTGGGTCACTATTATAACTGGCCATGACAGACCATCACACACTACGACCACCCAGCCTAGTATGAACCCATAATGTGACCCGCATTAAGCCCCATCATGAACTGGTAATGTTGTCTAATGCGTCTATGAGGAATCTGCTGCATTTGGAGAGCTTCACTTACTGTTTTGACTGACTGTTGGACATTTGAGCAACTGCCTGATAACACAACTGTTCCACTCATGATACCACTAAGTCCGGCGTGCCCACAGCTCCCGGAAGGATCGTACCCATTATTTTTTTGCCAGCAAATTTTTCATTCCCAAATATTTAGTTTATTTCATTATTTCCACGTTCACTCGCTGTACTGTATCACCATTTCATGATGGCTGGATTTGTTGCAATCATTTTATATTCAGGGACAAAGTGTTGCCTGTGAATGAGAACAGGACACTTTATGAACTCCACGGGTTTGACGTTTCTAAAATCGACACTCAAGTTGCTCAGTGAAGCTTTGAGTGAGATGATATTGTAGATTCAGCGCACCGTTTCCTCCCTTCTAGAAATCCCCACTGTGACATAGTATAGAGCTAATGACTGATGAGGCCTTTGACACAGAAATGCTTGACATGCTCCTCGGGGTCCAGACTAAAGACTTTCCCTAACAAGCTCTCGCACGCTCACCCAGGGCTGTATTAAATCCAAACTTTGGCACCTTTCCTAATTACCAAGAACATACCAGGAGTCAAGAGTCTCTCTGTAACCTGGCTTGAACTTCCCTCTGCAGCACAGCGTCCCTTGAGTGCAAGATGATATATGAAATGCAGAATTCAAATCAGGCTCATGGAGAGCAATTACTTGTAAAAGAAGATGCCTTACTCTTTAGGAAAAAAAAAAAAATCCTACCACTGGGTGCATGAACAGTTTTATCTGTTTCCTCTTGTTCCTAAAAGCTGAGCCTATCTTTCATTCTGTCTTTCTTTGACAGAGCTTTTTTTCATTAGAAGAGCAGTTTTCTTCTCCTCGTCTCCATTTACACGTGTCACCTTTTTCACACCTTTTTGCTTTTATTCTTTTTCCTTTCTGACTTTGTCTTTCTGTGTTTGCTTTATGTTAAATATCTTCTACATTTCCTCCTGTCAGTAGAGTATAGAGCCTTCTGTGTTACAGGTGAAGAAATAAAAACAGGTGAAGAAATAAAAACGATGGTTAGGGAAGTCTTTTTTTTTTTTTTTTTTAACAAAAGGACTACAGTGTTTTTCTAATTTAACACATGGAATGAAATCAACAACAACAACAACAAACAAAAAATTCATGGCATTTAAGTGGTGCTTCAGTCAAACCTAAAATAAAATAAAGTATGTTGCCATTTTACATGGTCCCGAAAACCTCATTTAATAGCCTGAGTTGTGTTGCTTTTGTTTCCATATTTAGGTTTACCCTTCATCTCTATACCAAAAACACAGCTCAACACCAATACCTGCTGCACATTGAGTACTGCAAGTCTGTGTGCACATTTTCATTTTTCATTTTCATTTATTCATTCATTCATTTTAAAATACAAAAAAATGTTTACAATAAAACACAATTAAAGGAGACCACATATAGGTCTTTAAAATTTTTATGTTATGTCTGTGTGCTATCTTGACAATATTAATTCATTTTAATACACAAAATAATTCTTAGATAATCAATTATACTCTTTTTAATTCTGCCATTTTTAACTTTCGTTTTGAACGACCGGTTTCTGATACTGAGTTCTGAAGTCCACGCCCTTCAACGATCTGTTTACGCCCTCTGTAACAGCCAGTATCTGTAATGTGTTGTTGTTTTAAAATTAGCTCTTTTTTTATTACTCATTTGACTTACTGTTAGTGCTAGCTTAAGATAACTTACCGAAACCCGTCTGAGCGCGCCGCAATTTGCTGCTCCTTTTAGCATTAGACCACCCGAATCCGATGCTAATGTTAGCTTGTTCCTCTTCCGGTGTTCGCCAGCTCCGCTCGTTGCACGCGGCGATTTTGGGAGTTATCGCTGTTCCAGTCAAGACAACACAAAGTTCACCAAGTGTCTCCCGTAAATTAATCCGTAAGGAGAAGGTCCTCGCTGCTGTGAGGCTGCTTCGAGGCAGCAGCGAGGCTGTACAGTTGAAGCTCCGCTCCATCGCGCCAGAAGAGGGTCCCGTTGCCGCGGGTCCCTACGCCGGGGGTCCGCTCGTTTAATTTTTGCCGGCTGCGCGTTGGGAGCGATCGCAAATACACTAAAAATTGAACTAAAACATAAAAATAACAATTATACTTTATTTATAAAGCCATTGTATTTATTTATAAAGCCATTTTGGGAGTTATCGCTGTTCCAGTCAAGACACACACAACGTTCACCAAGTGTCTCCCGTAAATTAATCCGTAAGAAGAAGTTCCTCGCTGCTGTGAGGCTGCTTCGAGGCAGCAGCGAGGCTGTACAGTTGAAGCTCCGCTCCATCGCGCCAGAAGAGGGTCCCGTTGCCGCATATGGAAACAAAAGCAACACAACTCAGGCTATTAAATGAGGTTTTCGGGACCATGTAAAATGGCAACATACTTTATTTTATTTTAGGTTTGACTGAATTTGACTGAATTTTCAACCATAAATAAAGGTTGAAAATTTAAAAAAAACACAGCTGCAACAAAGTGCTGTACACATGAAATTAAGAACATATAAACAAAAGATGAGATGAAATCATGAAAAACAACAGTCATGTGTTTAATACAGAAGTGGGTTGAGCCTAACCAGGGGTTGCTAGGTGAGGGGCTGGACTCAGGTTGTGGTGGGTTGTCCTCTCGCTTGTGACGTCACATGTGAGCGTATTTTAAAACGAACCGTTTGTCCATCCATCCATCCATCCATCCATTTTCGTCCGCTTATCCGGGGTCGGGTCGCGGGGGTAGCAGCCTAAGTAGGGAGGCCCAGACTTCCCTCTCCCCAGCCACATGGAGCAGCTCCTCTGGGGGAATCCCAAGGCGTTCCCAGGCCAGCCGAGAAACATAGTCCCTCCAGCGTGTCCTGGGTCTTCCTCTGGGCCTCCTCCCGGTGGGACATGCCCGGAACACCTCACCAGGGAGGCGTCCAGGAGGCATCCTAACCAGATGCCCGAGCCACCTCAACTGGCTCCTCTCGATGTGGAGAAGCAGCGGCTCTACTCCGAGTCCCTCCCGGATGACTGAGCTTCTCACCCTATCTCTAAGGGAGAGTCCAGACACCCTGCGGAGAAAACTCATTTCAGCCGCTTGTATCCGAGATCTCGTTCTTTCGGTCACAACCCAAAGCTCATGACCATAGATGAGGGTGGGAACGTAGATCGATCGGTAAATTGAGAGCTTTGCCTTTCGACTCAGCTCTCTCTTCACCACGACAGACCGGTACAGAGCCCGCTTCACTGCGGATGCTGCACCTATCCGCCTATCGATCTCACGCTCCAGTTTTCCCTCATTCGTGAACAAGACCCCGAGATACTTAAACTCCTCCACTTGGGGCAGGACCTCCTCCCCGACCCGGAGAGGGCATGCTACCCTTTTCCGGCTCAAGACCATGGCCTCGGATTTGGAGGAACTGATCCTCATCCCGGCCGCATCACACTCGGCTGCAAACCGCTCCAGCGAAAGCTGTAGATCACGATCTGATGAAGCCAATAGGACCACATCATCTGCAAAAAACAGAGAAGCGATTCCAAGGCCACCAAAACGGATCCTCTCAACACCTTGGCTGCGCCTAGAAATTCTGTCCATAAAAGTTATGAACAGAATCGGTGACAAAGGGCAACCTTGGCGGAGTCCAACTCTCACTGGAAACGAGCCTGACTTACTGCCGGCAATGCGGACCAAGCTCTGACACCGGTCGTACAGGGACCTAACAGCCCATATCAATGGGCCTGGTACCCCATACTCCCGGAGTACCCCCCACAGAACCCCCCGAGGGACGCGGTCGAATGCCTTTTCCAAGTCCACAAAGCACATGTAAACTGGTTGGGCAAACTCCCACGCGCCCTCCAGGACCCTGCTGAGGGTGTAGAGCTGGTCCAGTGTTCCACGACCAGGACGAAAACCACACTGCTCCTCCTGAATCCGAGGTTCGACTATCCGACGGACCCTCCTCTCCAGAACCCCTGAATAGACCTTACCAGGGAGGCTTAAGAGTGTGATCCCCCTATAGTTGGAACACACCCTACGGTCCCCCTTTTTGAATAGGGGAACCACCACCCCAGTCTGCCAATCCAAGGGAACTGCCCCCGATGTCCACGCAATATTGCAGAGTCGCGTAAGCCAACACAACCCCACAAAATCCTGGCAAAAACCAATGCAGATTTGTTCCTGTCTTTGATTTTATATGTCTACCTTATAATGCTAGTTTTTTGATACTTTGTTAAAAAAAAATATTATTTATTTTTTTATTTTTTTTTTCCTCTTTTGTTTTCTATTGTTTATTGTTTGTTTGTTTGTTGTTTATGGAAATTCTACCATTGCTGTTCATTGTTCTTTAGTTTTAGCAGGTCGCTTTCGTAAATGAGCCCATGAGGTTCAAAAGATTTACCTGACTAAATAAAGGTTGAATGAAAAAAAA
>JBBPBX010051137.1:0-14328 GCA_038048925.1 Garcialebias charrua | reverse complement strand
AACTGTCCAGATGACCTGACTGAAATTTGTTGGATTTTCTTTCTGGATTATTGAGCAAGAACGTTGATGTTTTGAACCACTTTGGCTCTGGTTGCCTCAGAGGAGTCGATGGGGGAGAGGGCAGGCCCCAGAAACCATCTTATCACCGTCAAACTGGTTGGTCCACTTAATGGATGTGCTGCTTGTGGGAGTGAGTTTGTTGTTGCTCCTTGGACTGATCAAGTCCTTTGGATGAAGGACAAAACATTTCAACAACAACAAAACAGAAACTGTCCAGATGACTTGACTGAACTTTGTTGGATTTTCTACCTGGTTAATTGAGCATGAACTTTGATGTTATTATAAGTTATTGCCCACTGCAGTCCATTTCACTAGAGAGTTTGTTTTTATTAGATGTAGACTTCCTGATTCTGGTTCTGAAAATACACCACCTGGTCTCTGTGGGCTTGTTGGACCGCACACCAGTAGATGCCACAGACTTAACTCCCTAACGGCAAGACGGCTGTAGCTTTTTATATTTTAATGATACCTTAAACTTCAACACCGCTGTAATACTGTTAGGCACAATTTACATACATCTACCGTATGTTCTTTTCTATGCTACGTCAGGATATTTATTTTTAAAAGTGTTCACCAGCATTTCTGGTGGGCCAGAAAGTGGGGAACTGAGAAAGTGCAATTCATTAATAATGAAGTGTAATGCATTTTTTGTTTCTGTAATTAAATAATTTGACGTGTTAAAGTCTCAGCACTACTTTAGACATATTAGACACAGGACTGGAAGCCAGAAGTTGAATCCACAAAAGATGACTGCCCCCTAGTGGCTGACTGCAGTATCTTTATAAGCCCCGCCCCTCCATGTTAATGAATGAGACACCTTTTTGACTAAAGACAACAAAAAGAGAGAATTTTTAGGTGTTATTTTTTGTTGATTTACGTGGCACTTACCTTGCTTTTGTATGCTCAAATAAATATAAAAAAATGAATTTTGTTTTAATTATTTGAGATTTTTTAAAATTTTTGTGTTACACTGTGATTGACAATGTGACAGTGGGTTGGGAGGGTGTGTAGGCAGAATGTTTATGAACAGACTCGGACAAAGACTGGTTTTAATAACACACGACAGAACAAAAAAATCTAACATTTTGGCTTCAGTTTTAGACGGTGGACGTTAACGAGGTCGCTTCATTTATCTTTACATATGAGCTTGACTAAAGATTCTCCAAAAACTTGTTTTTCTATACTGCTGACAGTTTCCTCTCAGCTGTTTCCATTTCCGCACACAAAGTTTGACGGCAACAGGAGACATATTCAAGATAAAGCAGTAAGAACAACTTAATGTTTGATGGGTTTTATAAAGCACAGAGTGAAAGAGGGCATCCTCAGTACAGGCATTGTTTCAGAAAAGCTTCTTATCTCCTGTCCACATGAATTCAGGGAAAAAGAAAAAAATGTACTTTATTTTTTATTTTTTTTTACCACCAAATACTAATTGGTGTGTGGGCTGGAGGTGCTAACGCCACAGAAAAAAATATATATTTTTTTTAATGTGAAGAAGTATGGATGTCATTCTAAAAACAAATGGTTTTTAGGTGCAGAATCATTTGATTGATTTAGTCTTTATCTATTTAAACACATTTTGCAATTATTGCTCTACAACAGCGGCCAGGCTGATTTAAAATTCCATATTTTATTTTTAATGGTTTCACCAGGGGCTGCAGACCTTTTCCTGTGTGCGTTAGGTGGCTGCTCTTTGGCCCTCGGCCACAATAAACGCCTGCCACTCAGTGTGTCAAACTGCCCTCAGTGGGTTGTTGGGTTGAGCGTAACGAACACGGAGCATCGTTCAGCAGCTCCCACCTGTCTGTTCAGACATCCCTCATCTCTCCTCTGGCCCGCAGTGGACGGTGGGGGAAGAACTCTTCCTCCGAGAGACCCGAAGCCTGACATCTGGACCTTGGACAGGATGCTCGGATGTCCGTATGGGATTACGTTCTCATCTGCTTGTGACAAATAGATCACTCAAAGTTACAGTTGTTTTTTATGTAGGTCAAACTCAAAGTGAGGTGGCAGACAGAGCGCAGACCCCCCACCCCACAAGAAGCACGATGATGACATCAGCTGCTTCTTTACAAACATCAACAAGTTTAGATGTTTAAATAACAAACAATTCCATTTTCTGCGCCAATAGAGCGTGAATATTGAATACACTGTATAGCAAAAATATTTTTGAAGCTGATCATCTTAAAGACACAAACCATTAGCTTTAAATAAAAAAAAACGCAGAAATGTAGATGAAAGCTAAAAATAGCCAAAGGCTACCTAAAAGTTAACAGTACCAAAAGGCTAGGAAAATACAAAAAATGGCAAAGTAGCTAAAACTCGAAAGTAGCAAATAATTTCCTAAAAGCAGCAAAAGGTTTGCAAAGAGCAAAAATACCAAAATAATAACTTGAAAGTAAAGTAGAAAAAGGTAGCACTAAAAGTAGCTAAAGACGAGCTGATTCCTTTGGTGCTAGTTACACGCTAAAAGTAGCAAAACGTCTAAAATGTAAAAGAAGCATCATGGTAGCTAAATGAATCAAAATGTTAGCATTAAGTATTAAAGTTTAGCTAAAAGCAAACGGGTGAGTAAAAGTTAAAATTAATAAAAGGCTAGCTAAAAGTAGCAAAAGGCTATATATGATATATGATGTAACTTAGTGTGTTTGTGTATTACACTTATGTTGTACTTATGATGTAGCTTAGTGCGTTTGTGTATTACAGTTAGAAAAATTAAGTAGAGTTATTCATTTTGTGACGTAGTTTGTGTATTACAGTTAGAAAAATTAAGTAGAATTATTCATTTTGTGATGTAGTTTGTGTATTACAGTTAGAAAAATTAAGTAGAATTATTCATTCTGTGATGTAGTTTGAAGGTTATCATTGGTTGAACAAACTGTGAAATAAGGGGCAGATATAATAAGATTTCATCTTCTTTCTGCTCCCTTCATTTTATCCTACTTGTATTCTTGTATCTGATGAAACTGTCTTGTATTGTTCTTTTAAAATGAATGAATAAACATCAAATCAAATCAAAAGGCTAGCTAAAAGTATTGAAAGACTATAGCTTTGAGCTAAATGCAACAAAAGGTTGACAAAAATCTAAAATAAATAATAATTACAAAATAATATTTTAAAAATATGATGGCAGAAGTAAAAGTTATAGCAAAAGGTCAGCTAAATGTCTCAAAAGTTTGAAAGCTAAGATAATCAACAAGTTAGCTTAAATAATTAAATGGTTAGCTAAAAGTAGCAAAAACAAAAATTCAATTTTTTTTAAAACTCTGGCTAAATGCTAAAAATAGCAAAAGACTGGCTAACAGCCCCCCAAAAAATGTAACAAAAAAACCTAAAAGTGGTAAAAGACAAAACAAATCTAAATAATTAGATTTGAAAGAATTATGCTTTTAAAAGGAGTAGGCTAGTGGTGGGCATAGCTAACCAAAATATGGGTTAGTTTTCTTCACTAACCCATATTCTGCTAAACCCATATTCTGCTAAATAAATCATTAACTTTGCTAACCGGTGAAAAATATTAGTGGATGCTAACACTAAACTGCTAACTGCTAAGACGTCACATGTCTTTTGTCTCCTTCCAGTTGAAGCTGCGTCGACCAATCACCTCTTGTCACATGTACACATAGTCAGCCAATAGCGTGCCTAACAGACACTTCAAGACACGCCCACAGCAGACAGGAACAAGCTTGTGAATTTTGTTAGTGGACTTAAACTTGGCGAAACCTAATTTAGCGTAAGCTAATTCCGCTAACAGTTTCCAAAGTTTGTGAAAATGCTAATCCGCTAAACAAAAAATTAGCTTCGCTATTAGCTGTTAGCAGATTAGCAGAACAGTGTCCAAATGAGCTGAACGTTTTTTTTTAATATATATACGAATGGCTAAAATAGCAATGTTTAGACTAAAAACTACAGTTTAAACACTGAATCAGTTTCCATATCAAACTGACATCTCCTGGTTCTGCTCAAAGTTTCTTCCTCATGAGGGAGTTTTTCCTTTCCACTGTCACCTTCATGCTTGCTCAAGACGAGAATCTGCGATGAAGTTAAATTCAAAGCTGTCTGCTCCTCAGATGAATAATGTTAATCAATTTTTTTTACGTATATGAATGTTTCTATTCAATGCCCTGAGATTACTTCTGTTGTGACTTGGTGCTGTATAAATAAACTGAATTAAATTGAATTGGACCTGAATGAGGCCTTTTACCTTCTGATAACCACTTTGTCGGCGACCCCCTTTGGGAGGAGAAATGTTCTCCCCTCCTTGGAAGAGTGGGGTCGTCGCCCCACACCTTTGGCTCCTTCGTTGGTCTGCAGCTCAAAACATCCACAAAGAGCTGCAGGGAGTCATCATCCATGGAAGAGGGGGGCGTCGGTGGAGGAGGGAGATCTGCATGTGATTCATCAAAGATGATTTGAAAAAAACACAAAGAAATATTCATCATAAAAGAAATCATCTTGACATTTTGGGGGGAAATGTGCTTATTCATATTATTGCTGGGAGTTAGATGAGAAGATATCCGTCTTGTGTTTGTGTTTAAAACATGAACACGCAGCTTTGCATAAAGACCAGAACCAGTGGGGGACACTTTATGTGTCTCTGCCCTCGAGTGTGGCAGACTGACTCTAAAGCACCCTGATTACCATGTTTTACCACGTTTGTTGCTTCAGAGGAAAAACGGAAGAGTAAAAACACACATTAGTCAGTTTCTAGATCATTTTGAGCCTGAAATATTGGGTCATTAGAAGAATCCTGTGGATATTGAATGATTGTGGAAAGAGTTAAGCACATAAATAATCAGCTATCTCTTTAATGTTGACGTATTAGAATTAATATCTGCTACTAAAAGTTAATCCTATTCATTCAGTTTCAATACACATTCTGACTTTGGCGTGGGGGATAGCTTGTGTTACGTTGTTTTGCGTTGTTTCAGTCAGTCGTGGTGAAGACAGAGTTGAGTCGAAAGGCAAAGCTCTCAATTTACTGGTCTGTCTACATTGCAACCCTCAACAGTGGTCATGAGGTTTGGATCATGACCAAAAGACAGAGAACCTGGATACAAGCGGCTGAAATTAGCTTCTTTTGCAGGGTGGCTGGGCTCAGCCTTAGAGCTAGGGTGAGGAGCTCCATCATCTGGAGGAGCTTGGAGTAGAGCCGCTGCTCCTCTACATCGAAAGGAGTCAGTTGAGGTGGTTTGGACTTCTGGTTAGGATGCCTCCTGAACCCCTCCTGGGCATTTCCCACTGGTAAGAGGTCCAGGGGCAGATCCAGACCTCCCTGAAGAGATTGTGAATCTTTTCTGGCTTTGGAACACCTTAGGATCACCCAGGAGGTGCTGGAGAGTGTTGCTGGGGACATGGGGGTCTGGGTTTCTCACCTAGACCTGTTGTCTCCACAACCCAACTACAGGTAGTCCCCGACTTACGAGCGAGTTCCGTCACTAGGGGGCGCTCGTAAGTCAAAAATTCGTAAGTAGGAACACATAGTAAAAAAAAAATAAATATATATATATATTTTTTTTTACTTTTTTTTTTTTTTTTTTTTATAAATGAATACATGTACAGTACTGGACAGTCACCAAGCACTTAGCCTATCCTAACACAGTTTTTAAAGATGAAGGAATAAGTTGAATTGTCTCCCTTTCACATAAAGGGAGCAAGCTCCCTATGGAGCCTGCAGGGAGGAGGGAGACAATTCAACTGATTCCTTCATCTTTAAAAACTGTGTTAGGATAGGCTAAGTGCTTGGTGACTGTACAGTACTGTACATTTATCTATTTATTAAAAATATACAGTATATACAGTATTTTTATTTTTTATTGTTTTTTATTTATTAATAGATAAATGTACAGTACTGTACAGTCACCAAGCACTTAGCCTATCCTAACACAGTTTTTAAAGATGAAGGAATCAGTTGAATTGTCTCCCTCCTCCCTGCAGGCTCCATAGGGAGCTTGCTCCCTTTATGTGAAAGGGAGACAATTCAACTTATTCCTTCATCTTTAAAAACTGTGTTAGGATAGACTAAGTGCTTGGTGACTGTCCAGTACTGTACATGTATTCATTTATAAAAAAAAAAAAAAAAAAAAAAAAAAAAAAAAATTTTTTTTTTTTTTTTTAATGAGATGCATGCTCGTAAGTCCGGGACCTCGTAAGTCAGAGCGCTCGTAAGTCGGGGACTACCTGTACAGACCTTTAAAAAAAAAAAAGATATTAATGCTCATGTTCAAACTCAGTGCATTGCAAAGCATTGGAGTCTAGGTGTATTCTTAACTAATCCCGGTTCTTGGACATCTAATCTACTTTTATTTGTTGTTGAAGATTTTTTTGTTACTATCATTGACTAAGGCCTCTTTATCCATCCATCCATCCATTGTCTTCCTCTTATCCGGGTTCGGGTTGCGGGATAGTAGCCCTAAGTAGGGAGGCCCAGACTTCCCTCTCCCCAGCCACTTGGAGCAGCTCCTCCAGGGGAATCCCAAGGCGTTCCCAGGCCAGCCGAGAAACATAGTCCCTCCAGCGTATCCTGGGTCTTCCTCTGGGTCTCCTCCCGGTGGGACATGCCCGGAACACCTCACCAGGGAGGCGTCCAGGAGGCATCCTAACCAGATGCCCGAGCCACCTCAACTGGCTCCTCTCGATGTGGAGAAGCAGCGGCTCTACTCCGAGTCCCTCCCGGATGACTGAGCTTCTCACCCTATCTCTAAGGGAGAGTCCAGACACCCTGCGGAGAAAACTCATTTCAGCCGCTTGTATCCGAGATCTCGTTCTTTCGGTCACAACCCAAAGCTCATGACCATAGATAAGGGTAGGTATGCCTCTTTATCCAAAGAAAATATATTAGAAATTATTCTTAAGTTTGATGTTTCATTTTTGCATTCACTTCTTCCACGGTTGGTATTCTACCAGTTTATTCTACGGTAGCTACAGGAAGTGACTGTGTTTGGACACTCGTTGCCTGACTTAACGCATGCACATTGGTACCTGTGATAAAAGTCCATGGTAGAAGATGGGGATGATTTTGTGTTTTTTCCTTTATTATCACCCACTGCCAAAAAGTGAACGGTGAGCTCTCTCGTTTTTGTTTGTGACCAAAATGTCTCATGAACCAAAGAAGAAAAGCTTGACGTCTCACACCACGTTATTTTCTAGATTTAACTAAAGCTGCATGTTCTCCAGTTATTTGCGTTCTGACTTTGTCATTTACTTGAGCCTTGTTTGAAATGAAAATCTAAAAATCACCAGTTATATTAAATTAATCAAAAATGATGAATCTGTGAAGCTTTGAAGCAATATTTTGTGGTTATTTGAGTAAAAATTACATTTATGTGTGACTGAATGGTTAAAAATTGTCAAAAACAGTCCTATTCCTGTTCTCTACTCTAAAACAACAGGGCCACAGTGGGGTGTACCTGCATCTCTATGCCTCTCTCTTCTGTTTGGTCCATCTTTAGGGGCTCGTTTCTTCCCTCTGGACCTATGAGCTGCAGGGCTTGACTCTGCAGCTGCAGCAGGAGATTGTCCCAGTTAGAAAACATGCCATTCATCCTCGGGAAACTTACAGAAAATACTTTGTAATAAAATAAACACTGAGGCCTATTTTAAATGAATGATAAACTTGATGTTTAAGGACAAATACTTTCTGTTGAGTAGCTTCACAAACCAGACCAGAGAACTGTGATTTCTGAGAAACTCCAGTGAAAACTCTGAGCACGAAATGACATTAACTCTCTAAAAGAAGAGCAGCAAAATGCTAGCTAAAAGCTAAATGTCAAAATGGCTATCTAAAAAATGAAGTATCAAAATGGTAGCTGGAAGCTTAAAGTAAAAGACTAAATAAAACCTTAATGTAGGAACTTGTTTGTGTAAGTTAAAAGCAGAAAAACATTAAAGTAGGCCCAGTTAAAAGTTTAAATTAGCTAAATAATAGCTTCAAGCTAAAGCTAACTAAAACTATTAAAAGGCTAGCAAAAAGTCAAAAGTATGTCAAGGCTAGCTTTTAGTAGTTACAGGAGCAAAAGGCTTAATAATACTTACGAATTGCAAATTTCAAGCAGCATAGGGCTAATGTAGAAAAAACAAAAAACAAAGGCTAAAGTTGCAAAAGGCCCAGCTAAAAGCTAAATTTAGGAAAATATTAGCTAAAACCTAAAAGTAGCAAAGAGATAGATAAAAGTAATAAAGAATGCCAGCTAAAGCTAAATGAAGCAAAATGTTAAAATTGGAAACAATTGCTAAACGCTAAAATATCATGATGTCTCACTTCATGTGAAATTTGCAAAATGTTAGCTAACAGCTAAAAGTAGTAGAGCACTAGATAAAATCTAGAAGCAGCAAAATGCTATCTATAAGCTAATAGTAGCAGAACAATAGCTAAAAGCTAGTAACAAAAGGCTAGCTAAAATCTAGAAGCAACATAAGAGTCGTTGAAAACTAAAAGTATTAAAAGACCAAAATAGAGCAAATTTGCCAAATCAAATTTCAAAGAAGGACGTGAATTTTTTTTTGAAGTTCTCAATGTTTTTCTACTGGGAAAATTTTTGTAAACAAAATTAAACATTATGAAAAGTCCAAAACAGAAAGCTGTAGCACCCATTTCCTGAATGAGCTGAAGGTTTTGATGAATGAAATGTGAAAATAGCCCAAAGTTTGCAGAGGTTGTTCAGTCATAGATAACTTATCCCTCCCCCCCCATATGACTGCTGAATCAGCCTTCAGATTACTACAAATGAAACAGAGTCTGTGTGGGTCTCTTCAGATGAGGGGCACTTTCAAACTGACCTTTTCTGAGGCTTTCTCCCCTGAAGTTTTCTCCCCAGTGGCCTGAGTTGTATAAACCACTGGCATCCAGGGCCATGGTGTTGGTGAACAGATCAGGGTTGGACCGGGACACCTGGGACCCCAGGTGTTGACGGGTCAGGAGGTCAAAATGCTGAAGACGTGGATCGTCGCTGGGTTTGGGCGAGTCTTGTAACGGGGTAGACAGTTTAGTTATGAAGGAAAGCTCCTCCGGTTTGGAGGCCAGGCTCGAGACCTCCTCTCTGGACGTGTCCATCAGGTAGGTTCTGGCTGGCAGCGGGGGACACCAGTCATCGTCGTCCTCCTCAGAGCTAATGGTCATGAGTAAAAGCAGAATGGGCATAAACTTCAGGGAAAGTGCAACAGAGCTGTTACCACCATACTTTAATCCAAATGTAACAATGCAAATACTATTACGGTACTACTATAACGGAACATATTGAGTTGCATAATACTGATTATAATACCATATTATAATAGTTTTTTGCATGTGTGTAGGTGAGTATATTTGTACAGTACTAAGCATTAGAAAAATATATGAGCCAAACTAACTTTACACAAGCTCTAATATTCAAAAGGCTGCTGACTCAACTCTGCCCATGTTTGAATGTTTTAATCAATCTTTCAGGAAATATTATTTGGCTGTCCCTCTACAACTAATTAACTTGAAGTCAATCCTAAACAAACTGCTCACTACATCCAACCGACCATAGAAAACACAAACATGGCTACAACTCTTGTCAGTTTCACAGGTTTTGAGATAAAACTTGATGCGGTGGTGACAGTCATTCACAGAACATCACATGGCATAATAACATTATATCACAGGTTGGACTAAAACAGCTACAACTCCATCATTTCCTTAAGCTCTTAAGACTCTTACTCAGCAAGGCATCAAGAAATTTGTTCTCGTGACAAAAATTACATCTTTTGGTTCTTGCACAGCCTCTGAGAACTCGTTCTGCGCACAAGCTCCTTGCATAACTTTTTTCCCGCAGTGGCCTATGCCAAGTCCTCTGTTGTCATTTCTGCTCTGCTGCGGCGCTACAACTGTTCCAGGAAAACTTACACAGGTAGTTAAATAAACCTTATGAAGATAGTCAAAGAACTCGTAGAAGGAGACAGCTCAGAAACAGGTGGTTTTCCATGGCTGTGCTGTCCAGCTGGAATAGGGACACGTTTCCACATCGTCTGTTGGAAATGACGATGGTCTCTTCATGCCAAATTTGCAAAATAGCGCTCTCCTTGGTAAACAACAGAAATAGCAGATCTTTCTCCTCCAACTCCTCCATTATCAACTGAATATAAACATCCAGTCTGAAAACCGTGCCATTTGTGTTGTTTCTCTTTGTGCGCAACATGCCCTATGGTAAGAGCGTTTTCATTAAGTTCAAGTTCAACTCAATGTCATTCACATCACATGTGGTACATGAGATGGAATGAAATTATGTTCTCAGGGTCCCAGTTACACACAATAGGTAAAATATAAAGTGTAAAACGAAACAGTATATAAAAATCTAAGATATACACCAATATACAGTATACGCCATATGAACGCCAAACGGTACGCCAAAAGATCTAAGATATACGCTAAACACTTATAATGTAAAATGATATAACGTAACAACAGCAGCCCGAACATGAGTCTGTGGTGAGCAAATGGGTACGAATGAATACAGCAGCATGGATAATCAGCAGCATGAGAGCAGCAGCATGGATAATCAGCAGCACAGATGTCACATATCACCAATTACGGTTTCTCTTTAGAGAAGATAACATGCAAGAGAAAAAGAACATCTTACATCCATGTCAGCAAGTGATATGTGACTTCGCTGTGCTGCTGATTATTCGTGCTGCTGATCTCTTGCCTTTATGTTGCTTTATCAATTTCTACCTGCTCACTACAGACTCGTGATTGGGCTGCTGTTAATATACCATATTATTTTACATTATTAGTGTTTAGTGTATATCTTAGATCTTTAGCGTACCGTTTAGCGCAGGGGTTTCAAACTCATTTTGTTCTGGGGGCCGCATACAGCTTAATCTGATCTCAAGTGGGCCAGACCAGTAAACTCATTCCAAAATTACATAGAACGAACAGTAAGTCCACTTTTTTCTTTGTATTAGTGAAAAGAAGAAATAAATCATAAAAATCTTTACATTAAATTAATTGTCCTTTTACACTTTTACTCAGTTTAACATTTATTTAAGACTTAAAACACATTTCAAAAACTGATCACAGACAGTGATTGCACAACGTTTTAAAACATTTAGTCAACAAACAGTTTTGTGGAACTTAAACACGTCCCTGCATGTTAAAAATACATCAAACCCATCAAAATTTAGAAATGAATTAATTTAAAATCAATTTTCCACATCTAGGAAGCAATTCTGAACACATAAATTGAGGCCACACACTTGAAATCTTAAGTGGCAGCTGTTTTTAACAACAGGTTTTCAAACTCAACACGTCAGACGTCCATTTTTCTTGAAAAATCTGACACTCTGTGTCCACTTTTCTCTTTTTTGACAAGGACATTCCGCTGATGAGGGTCCCCGACTGCCCGTTTTAAGAGAAAAAGTGGGTAAAGCCATAGATATCATATATAAACACGGGTAAAGTGATTAAACTGACTAAAACACAGCGCCTCTGGGTTCTAGAGACACTGCGTTTGAGTAGGACAACATAGGAACTGACTAAAACACAGCGCCTGTAGCGGACAACATAGGAACTGCAGATTTTAAAGAAAACAACGTTTATTCTTATTTTAAAATAATTCAGATGTATCCTCGGGCCGACTAAACCCCCTGGCGGGCCGGTTCTGGCCCGCGGGCTGTATGTTTGACACCCCTGGTTTAGCGTATCGTTTAGCATTTGTTTAGCGTATATCTTAGCGTATATCTTAGATCTTTAGCGTACCATTTAGAATTTGTTTAGCATATATCTTAGATCTTTAGCGTACCGTTTAGCATTTGTTTAGCATATCTTAGATCTTCAGTGTACCATTTAGCGCATCGTTTAGCGTACCATTTAGCATATATCTTAGATCTTTAGCGTACCATTTAGCATTTGTTTAGCATATATCTTAGATCTTTAGCGTAACGTTTAGCATTTGTTTAGCATATCTTAGATCTTCAGTGTACCATTTAGCGCATCGTTTAGCGTACCATTTAGCATATATCTTAGATCTTTAGCATACCATTTAGCATTTGTTTAGCATATATCTTAGATCTTTAGCGTAACGTTTAGCATTTGTTTAGCATATCTTAGATCTTCAGTTTACCATTTAGCGTATCGTTTAGTGTACCATTTAGCATATATCTTAGATCTTTAGCATACCATTTAGCATTTGTTTAGCATATATCTTAGATCTTTAGCGTACCGTTTAGCATTTGTTTAGCATATCTTAGATCTTCAGTGTACTATTTAGCGTATCGTTTAGCGTACCATTTAGCATATATCTTAGAGCTTTAGCGTACCATTTAGCATTTGTTTAGCGTATATCTTAGATCTTTAGCGTACCATTTAGCATTTGTTTAGCATATCTTAGATCTTCAGTGTACCACTTAGCGTATCGTTTAGCGTACCATTTAGCATTTGTTTAGCGTATATCTTAGATCTTTAGCGTACCATTTAGCATTTGTTTAGCGTATATCTTAGATCTTTAGCGTACCATTTAGCATATATCTTAGATCTTTAGCGTACCGTTTAGCATTCGTTTAGCGTATATCTTAGATCTTTAGCGTACCATTTAGCATACCATTTGGCATACCATTTAGCATTTGTTTAGCGTATATCTTGTAATGTTATGTCTGCTCCTCAGTGTGGACACCATCCAGACGGGCAGCACTTGGAGATACTCAGTCAGGCTTTATTAAGTCTTCAACACGAACACATGTACAACTCACGAGCGTCACTCACAACCAACGGTGCATCACCTAATGTGTCCCCTGGTGCCCCAGTACCAACACATTGGTTCCTAGTGTCTGCTCACACAACATCTCCCCTTTTTAGCTTAGCATCCATACTATGCCTTTAAACTTAAATTGTCCTCATTGATTATGAACATGCTGAACAGACATACCCACACCCTTTCAAATGCTTTTACCAAGTGAACAGATTATACTAGTACTTTATCATTAATACTACAAACAACTATAACTTTGACCTATCTAGGGGTCAGGGTCGACTACCTGCGTCCCCAGAGCTGTGCAGGGATTATTCTGCCCTGTGGGCCACAGCTCACTTCTCTATGAATGCTATTTACAAGTCTAGTCTCTGCGGGGTACGAACAACCCGTCCCGACCTGGTGACTGTGGAGCCATCAGGAATCACTCTGATGTGTGACCTGTTCCTTCTTAGACTCCCAGACGGCATGTCAATGTTGTATGACCGTGGGGTGTTCGCTGGACTGCTGATAGTCCCCGAGTTGTTGGTGTTCTTCACCCAGACTCTTTGTCCTGGGTTGAGCTCTTGTTTAGTCTGTGCTCTGTGTCTCTTGTTGAACCAAGAACCTTGCTTCTCTTTCAGCTCCTGGTCTTTTCTCCGGAAGAGATGAAGATCTGGCCATCGTGGTCGTAGTTTGTCTTCGCTGACCGGCAACGGTGTCCTGATGTTGCGGCCCATCAATAGTTGTGCCGGTGATGATCCTTGTGCCAGGGGTGTGGCCCTGTATGCCATGAGAGCCTTATGTGGATCCTCCCCCTTCTTCAGGAAAGATTTCACTGTCCTTACAGCTCTCTCTGCTTCCCCATTACTCTGTGGATAGTGAGGACTTGAGGTGACATGAGTAAAATCATAGTCCCTTGCAAAAGCTGCAAACTCCGCCGCTGCAAACTGGGGGCCATTGTCCGTGACAAGGGTTTCAGGGACCCCGTGCCTGGCAAAGATCGCCTTCATTTTGTTGATCACCGGGACAGCAGTAGTAGAGGTCAGGTTCACCACCTCAATGTATCTGGAGAAGTAATCTATTACCACCAGGTACATGGCACGTTCCCACTGGAACAGATCTGCTGCGACCCGCTGCCATGGCCTCAGAGGAAGTTGTGTTGACATGAGAGGTTCTGGTCTCTCATGAGCCTCTCGCACGCACGTTGTGCAGTTTTCAACCTTGAGTTTGATTTGTTTGGTCAAACCCGGCCACCAAATGGACTGTTGTGCTCTAGCAATGCATTTTGTCATGCCCTGGTGACCTTCATGAACCAGGTTAAGCATTTCTTCCTGCATGCTGGCTGGAATAACAAGTCTTTCACTTTTCATTAAAATTCCCTGCACCACAAGGAGGTCTTGGTGGTACTGCCAGTACACTTGTAGTTCAGGAGGGAGGCTCTTCCTGCTGAGTGGCCAGCCTGTTTGTACAAAGTCTTTAAGTTTTCTGCACGTGCTGTCTGTTTCTTGTGCCTGTCTGATTTGCACAAGTCTGTTTTCTGATGCTGGCAACTGTTGCACAATGTTGTTAACATAAGCACACA